>CAMOHE010044972.1:0-76064 GCA_946598075.1 Artocarpus hirsutus
TGGTATCCACGAGATATGATCATAATAAACCTCATAATCTGGTATATGATGTAAATTAACTAGCCATGCAGTTTTAATGTGGTAATGAATAAAACCTTAAGGTGAGTAATGGTTTTTCCTACTGAGCATGTTGTCGCTCATTCCCTTATATTTTTCTCTTTTCAGGACTTATTAAGTGTGAGATGATTACAAGAAAAATAGTTGAGGAAGCTATGTAATTATATTACGTTGGGATGGCTTCGAATGCAAAGAATGATCTTCATGATAATGTAAACATCGATTGTTACTTTCTGTTATTGTATTAAGATTTATTGAGGGTTGAAATGATGATGATGACAGTTGTATATTATTAAAATTTAAGGTGCTACATTAAACTATGGTTTATTTATTTGTTTATGTTTTATTTTTATTTTGAGAGTTTCTATTCAAGTCTCGGGCAAATTACTTTGATATTTTATCTTTATTTTCTTATTTGTATTTTATTTATTTAAAAACTGTTAACCCCCATATAGGGGCGTTATAGTTGTCCTACTTATGATCATGTTGATAATGGTAAATTAGAGTCTAGATCTATAAAGTGTATGTTTTTGGTTATAAGCCCGAAGTTAAAGGCTATAAGTTGTAGTGCCCAAAAACCAAGAAGGTGATTATTAGTAGAGATGTTGTGTTTGATGAAACTACCATGTTATGTGGGACATCTACTACAGGATCTAGTGACGTTGATCAGGAGAGATCTAACAAACAGGTGGAGTTTCAGATTGAGATAGGTACATCATTCGATTCTACTTCCCAGTCAAGTTTAGAGAGTCATGAAGATGTTGCTTCCCCATCACTGCCACCAAGACCACCACAGTTTTCCATTGTTAAGGATAGACCTAAAAGAGATGTTAGGCCTCCAAAAAGGTTTACTGAGGCTGACTTGGTGGCTTATGCTTTATCAGGGGCAGAAGGTATTGATTGCAGTGAAGAACCTTCCACTTATTCAAAGGCGGTTAATTGTGATGACTATGTGATGATAGGTACATCATCCGATTATACTTTCCAGTCAAGTTTAGAAAGTCGTGGAGATGTTGCTTCCCCATCACTGCCATCGAGACCATCGCAGTGTTCCATTGCGAAGGATAGACCTAGAAGAGATGTTAGGCCTCCAAAGAGGTTTGCTAAGGTAGACTTGGTAGCTTATGCTTTATCAGTGGCAGAAGGTATTGATTGTAGTGAAGAACCTTCCACTTATTTAGAGGCGGTTAGTTGTGATGACTCTAGGAGATGGATGATTGCTATGTAGGAGGAGATGAAATCTCTTCATAAGAATGGCACTTGGAATTTGATGAAGTTGCCTAAAGGTAAGAAAGCTATTCGCTGCAAGTGGTTGTGTAAGAGAAAAGATGGTACGCCAGGAGTTAAAAAAGTGAGTATAATGCCAGACTAGTTGCAAAAGGTTATAGTCAAGTTCTAGGTGTAGACTTCACGGATGCGTTCTCTCCAGTTGTGAAGCATAGTTTGATTCGAGCTTTGCTTGGTATTATGGCCATGCAAGATCTTGAGCTTGAGCAGTTAGATGTGAAGACTGCATTCTTGCATGGGGAGCTTGAGGAGGATATCTACCTGCAACAGCCAGAAGACTTTGTAGTTTCAGGTAAGAAGGACCATATGTGCTTGTTGAAAAAGTCTCTCTACGGCCTAAAACAGTCTCCCAGGCAATGGTATACGAGGTTTGACTCGTTTATGACCTCTCATGAGTTTAAGAGAAGTGACTATGATAGTTGTGTGTATATAAAGAAGAACCGTGATGGGTCTTATGTCTATTTGCTCTTATATGTTGATGATATGTTGATAGCTGCCAAGGATAAGGAAGAAATCAGGAAAGTGAAGGGTAAACTCAGTAAGGAGTTTGAGATAAAGGATTTAGGTGCTGCAAAGAAGATTCTTGGTATGGAGATTCTAAGAGATAGGAAGGCAGGCAAGTTGTATTTGAGTCAGAAAAGGTACATTGAGAAAGTTTTGCAAAGATTCAATATGCATAGTGCCAAACCTATGAGTACTCCATTAGCTGTGCATTTCAGACTTTCTTCCACTTTGTCTCCACAATCAAATGATGAGGTTGAGTATATGTCTCGAGTTCCATATTCTAGTGCACTAGGATCCTTCATGTATGCTATGGTATGTTCTCGTCCAGACTTATCATATACAGTTAGTACAGTTAGTAGATACTTGGCTAATCCTGGTAAGGAACATTAGAAAGCAGTTAAGTGGATATTCAAGTACTTACGTGGTACTACCGATAGTTGTTTGCAGTTTGGGAGGACTAGAGATAGAGTTATTGGATTTGTTGATTCTGATTTTACTGGAGATTTTGATAAAAGGAGATCGCTTACAAGATATGTGTTTACCATTGGTGGCTGTGCTATTAGCTGGAAGGCTACTTTGCAAACTATAGTGGCTTTGTCTACTACTGAGGTAGAATATATAGCGGTCACTGAAGCTTGTATGGAAGTTATTTAGTTGAATAGGCTATTTGGTGAGCTCAGTGAAGACTTGTAGATTACTACGATGTTTTGTGATAGTCAAAGTGCTATTTTTCTCACTAAAGATCAGATGTATCATAAAAGAACTAAGCACATCGATGTTCGTTATCACTTTGTTTGTGAGGTTATTGCTCGTGGTGATATTGTTGTGAGCAAGATTAGTTCCTATGATAATCCTACCGATATGATGACTAAGTCATTATCTACATTCATATTTGAGCATTGCTTAGACTTATTTGGTGTTCGTTGTTGAGGTTTGCCCTTAGGGTGTTTTTGTGGAAGAGGTGAAGACAGCTTGTTGAAGATATGTTCCTTGAAGTGGAATTCGTGTCAAAGTGGAGATTATTAGAGTATGGTGGCCCAAATTCAGTTTGGCCAGACCCGAAAAGTTAACGGTGTGACAATTGTGATAAAAAATAAAAGTGAGATTTTTCATGAGATCTGTGGTGATAGCGGAGGCCCGATCCCGTAGCCCACCATTGATCTCGCCGCGGTACAGACCATTGTATTCTTGGGCTGTTTAGTTTATGTTTTTGACCCATAGGGTTTTGTCTATACTATATATATGATGTATTGCGTTGTGGTTTAATCATTAGCGAATTTTTAGCCTCCTTAACGCTTCCATTGTAATCTTCACAAGTTTAGTGATTTTATTCTCATTTGTCCGTGGTTTTTTCTCGTTTTGAATTTCTACCTAAATTCTCTGTGTGTTTTTGTTCTTTGTTTTTATCACATTATTTTCGTAACACATATTTTTGTTTTACACTGTAACATGTGAGAGCTTTATTCTGTAGCAGTTAAAACTTTAATGTTAAAACTTGGTTTCCAAACAGTCTCATTAATTGTCTTCTATTGACTTGCCAACCTGCTTACATCTATGATAATAGTTGTTAGAAACTACTAATTCCATGGGAAAATTCCATCTTCTCACCTCCAACAAGCATGGTAATTGACAAAAGTTCAATGTTAGAAAGAACAGCTTCCCATGTCTCATATTAATTCTCAGCTTCCCATGTCTCATATTAATTCTTTCTTTTTCTGCAACAATTGGCACTTCATGATATAGCTCATTATTGTAACAAATTTCCTGAATGAAGCTTTGCTAGCCGATGCAAACTTCGATGATTCTAATGAATTCCAAAATCTCTGAGTTCCAGCAATTAAAAAAATTAATATAAGTGCCACAATGGCATGTAAAATGGGAATATTAGACGGTGATCCACATTTTTATGTCAGTATGGCACTTTCATTGCAGGATTTTGGGGAATTCGTCGGCCCTTTGTTCTGTTGTTCCACAGTTCATATAGAGTTGCCATCTTCCAGACCCTGGAGAATATTGGCAGGAAGCTCCATGTAACGATTCAACAATTTGTGGTCAGATTGACGGAAATGCTTAAAATTAGCCATAGTCTACTGACTACTATATATGTATGTTGTTTGTTTAATACTGTACTTTTAAGTGCTTAAAGTTGTGGTCCAATCACTGTTTTAATTGCAGTCAATATAAAGCTTATCACTTGTTACATTATGCAGCAGTTTAAACTCTTTTAGAGAAACACTACTCTCTCTCTTTCTTCTTTTTTTTTTTTTTTTTTGTGTTTTTTGCATTTATACAATGAAGTTAGCCATTGTAGTAGACAGGCCTATGGCGTGCATTAGTGTTTTCTATTTATTCAAAGGCAAGATGACAAAAGCAACATTTGTCTATCATGAACTTTCCACAATAACGTTCAATTCTAGTTGTTTTGTGTAGGGCCACTTTCTTCTTCTTTTTTTCCTTCCTCTTTGATGCTTTTTGGTCCAAGTCAAGTGGCCAACTCCATACAAAAATTTAACTAAGAAAAAAAAACGAGGAAATTTGTCCTACTTAATTCTTTATTTAATTTTCTGCTCTTCTATAAGAATCATGTCTTTTTTTAAGTTAATATGTGATTAAAAAAAGAAAGACAATAACATAAAACTTACAGTGTTTAAGAAATGGTATAAATTCTCAAGTCAATAGGCATTCTTCTCGGTTTTCCCCGATTCAAAATAATTTCCCCATTGACGCTAACCCAACCCATTGTGTGTATGTGTACAGATAGCTTTCACAAACACTCTACAAGCTCATCAAAATATCCCCTTTTTCTCCCTTGAAAAAGATCCCCCCCACACCACCCCCCCCCCACAACCTTCCGCTCTGACTTTAGTTGGGTAAGTAACAAGTTAAAAGAAAACAATAAAGCAGAATGTGAACCTAGTCCTAGCAAACAAAATAAAAAACGAAAAACAAACACACTACATAATTTACATTATACAACAATCACATCCATCTATTCATCTCCTTGAACGCTTTGTAGGCCTCCCTCCAACAACCCCCGCCTCCGATTGATCAGCATTTTCTCTCCCCCTCTTTCTGTTTGTAGCCGTGACCTTCTCCGGTCTCTTCGGTGGCCTCCCCACCCCTCTCTTCGCCTTTCTACTATCCTCCTTCGTCGCCTTTCCATGCGTTGAACTTCGCGTTACCCTGTCCATTATCGGACTACTCAACTTCTTTAACTTTCCCTTAGTCTTCTTTTTCTCCTCCTTTTCCACCTTGCTATCTTCGCTATCTTTATCCGAAACGTCTTCCTCCGTTGCATGCTTCGGTGAGTTCTGCTTCATCCTCTTCAAGAAGCTCGCCACGCCTTGCTTCTTCTTCACGGTCTCTTTCTTGTCCATCTTTACCTCCAAAGCGTCATGGGAACTGAGCTCGTTCCCTCCGAACTCTCTCTCGCTTTCTCCGCCACCATTGTTGCCCGTTCTCAAGCCTCCTCTTCGCCCCGCTCTTTCTTGGCTCCTCTTTTTCCTTATACCCTTGTCGTCTATCGCTACAAAAGATCCATTAATCTTCTTCTCATTGACAGACTTTTGTTTCTCTTCCACCATTCTTTCTTTCTTATGATCTCCTCCCTTTTTGGACACTTCGGAAGAAAGTGACTTAGCACTAGAACCGCCTAGTTTACCGCACTTAACCATAATAGAAGACTTCTTGACAACGTTATTGTTGTGGGGTTTGGGAAGTACTGAACCATCTTCACGCTTAACGGTCAACGTTTGACTTTTTCCTGGCTTCTTACCGGATTTCATTTCCTTCAACACTAGAGCACGTAGCTCTCTTGCTGCCACGTGCTCTTCAGAACCTTTGCGGAAGAAAACGACGCCGTTGTTGAATATGAGGAGAAGGTCTCTAAAGAACTTGTGGGATGAATCCAAGTAGAACCCTTTTTCCAGTCTGGCTTCCACCGTTTGAAGGTCCATGTGTTGCCGGATCAGATTTTTGTACCTTTGAGATTCCTGCAAAATATATATATATATATATATATATAGTACGTACGTTTCTCGATTAGCAAGATTACTCAAAATCGGAATGATATATACGTACCACATGTTTCTTTATGACTTACGTACGTGCATTTTCATTAGTGCCAAATAATAATCTACGAGGTATTTCACCAAATTTTATGTAAGGAATACTATACGGGCAACGCACGGACAATGATTATGACATTTTGGTCGTTCCTGACCAACGTGGGCTTCATCATGGTTCGTACATACGCGAAACCATGTACAGGACTTTGGTATATCATTTTCCCAAATAAAAATAGAAACCATAAACAAATGTCACTCTTGTTAACAATAAAAATGAATAAAAAAATAACGTCCTTAGCTGTAACAGCTGAATACTTTTTTAGGTAATAGTGGACCCAATAAAGGGCTTTGTTGGTATTAGGAAATCGTAATTCATATTGCGTCACGTGCCACGTGGTCCGTCCCTAGACAAGGTGGGATTGTCCTGGGGCTTTGTGAGTGTCCCGGGTCATGGGCCTAAAATGACCTCCCAACAACCAAAAGCCCACACGTTCCAACAACCCACACTTTTGGGCCGGCATTCTACCAACTTTGGCCCGTTAGGAAATGAAAACCCAAAATACAAAGCCCATACTATCACACGTGCATTTCCGCTTCCTTGGATTTTATTTTTTATTTTTATTACTATTTTATTCTATTATTATTATTTTTTTTTTTTTGGTCCTACGAATTCCCCTGCTTTGGTTTGAAGAAGGAAAATATTCTTAAGATAATTATGTGATACTATCAGACACAATTATGAACCCTTTATACCATCAGTAAGACATTTTTTTATTTTAACTAAAAAGGGAAAAAAAAAAGAAATTATAAAGGGGAGCACACTATGACACGGGGACATTCTGGAGGTATGTGATGACCAAAGGAGCCAAGTGGAAAATTTAAACCGACGACGACGACAAAGAAGAATATCCAATATCAATCGTTTCTTTTTCCCTTTCTCCTCTCCAAACTAGCGTGAGCCTCATTCTCAATCTCATGCGCTACAGCCCAATTTATCTCCTCGAGCAATCACGTTGGTACGTTTCCACTCAGTCCACACCCAAAATATAATTTTCAAAATTAAAAAAAAAAATAATTAATTTATAAAAATTGGTTCGTTCAAATAATCGCCGATTCCATTATTAAAGGACAATATCACCATCATCGTCCGTGGAATGTCGCTGTGATACTGGCCCAGAACAAATCTAACCGACTGAATAGCTTATATTAGCTCAATTTCATAACTTGATTTAGTTCTTTTTAATCAATTTTTATCTTTTTAAAATGTAATTCATTTCCAATAAGTTTTTTTTTTTTTAACTTTACAGATTTACGTTAATTTTTGTTTTTCTGATAGACAAGATTTTTTGTCAAAGCACAGCCAAAAGTTATCTGGCTCTTTTGCCAAAAAAAAAAAGAAAAGAAAGAAGGAAAATAAAAAGAACCAAACAAGAGTACCTGGCGACGAAGCCGGCGTTGGAAGACAGAGCCGAGCCGGTGCGAGCGAATGATCCGGAGAAGCTTAACGAACGGCTCAGGTTTGATAGCCGAAAGCCGTTTGGTGGCGGGAGAAACCTCGTCTCCCTCGGCCTCCTCGGGTTCCTCGCCGCTGCTACTCCCTCCGCCGCCTCCCCCGCTGCCGCCTCCGCTATTCCTTCCAACACGACGCCGTTTTCTCTTCGACAGGCTCATCGAGCTCTGCGCCTCGCTGCTCTGCTTCGCGCTATTCTCCCTCTGCGCCACGTCATCTCCCTCCTCCTCTTCCTCCGCTTTTCCCTCGAGCTCCGATCCGCCGCGATCCGACTCGTTCCTCGCGGGTTCGGGCCCCGGCTCCGATTTCCCAAATATGTAGCCGTTTCGCTGCAAGTCGCTTCGCTTTTGACTCGTCGAATTCGACTCGTTGAAGGATCGGTTCTCGTAGTCGCACGACCCGGAACCGTCGTCGCCGGACTTCGATCTACGGCCACCGCCACCGCCGCCGCCGTGGTTCTCCGATGACGTCTCGCCGTCTCCGGCTCCAGCAACTCCGTCGTCACCTTCGCTATTCTTCTTCTTCTCCGGCTCCGACTTGTCTTCCTCCTTGATGCTCCGCTCTCTCTCCTCCTCCAACCTCTTCACCTTGAACTCCAAAGACCTGTCACAGAAAAATCACATCACAATCTTATATTTTTTTCTCAGATCTCATCAGATCTCCGTCAAGAAAGGGGCGGGATTTACACGATCGAGAAGTCGCGGCGGCGGACCTCGCGGCGGAGCTCATCCACGCGAATCCGCTTGAGCTGGTCGACGACCATCGCGGAGGAGGACGATTCGCCGTCGTCGCCGTCCTTGTCGGACATCATGAAGCGTCGCTTAAGGTCGTCGAACTTGTGCCTGCAGTTCTCCGGCGTGAGGAAGAAGGCGGAGGAGGAGGAGGTCCGGTTCTGGACTTCCATGGCGATGGAGTCCCAGCTCTTCGTACCATGCCGGTTAACGGCACACGCTAGCAACAGTTCCTCCAACGTGCCCCACGGTTGCACGCTCGTTTCGTGTTCCCTAGCCATGCTCCTCTCATGTCATCATTGGTTTTTCAAAATTAGGGTTTTTGGTTTTATATATGTGTATATATATTTGTGTGTATAATATATATGTATATATTTTTCACGCACGAGAGATTCAGATAAATTTGGTTCGATAATGGAAGGGATGTTTTCCCATCGTTGGCCTTTATATATTTTTATTTTCTTATAAGCGACTCTTTCTGTGCTATCTTTTTGAAATTTAATTTGTTTTAGTTTTATTGTTTTTTATTATTGAAAATTTCGTTTCTTTTGGGTCATATACTTCTTCTTCCCGACTGGGTTTTGCCTTTTCTTATCAGATTCTTATTTGGGGTTCTTTGTTTTTCCCTTTCCCACCTCGCCGTTCCGCTCCACCACCTTGGATTGTTGGGCCGGGCCTCAAGGAACAAAAGAAAAAGAAAAGTCTAGAAGAATTTCAGGGTACATGGTCTTCTCCTTTCAAAATTGTGGTGTTTGAAGAGAGTTTTGGCAATATAAAACTTAATGTATTTGACAGTAATATAAGAACTTTATATACAGTTTAATTTTATTGTATATTATAATATGTGAAATTTTTATATTATAACAATTTTAACTATATAGTTAAAATAAAATTGTCAAACACACTATTAAAATTTGTTATAATATAAAGCTCTTAAATGTTACAATATGCGTTTACGATTTGCATATATGTTAACTTAATAGTAAG
This sequence comes from Artocarpus hirsutus, assembly GCA_946598075.1. Classification (NCBI taxonomy): domain Eukaryota; kingdom Viridiplantae; phylum Streptophyta; class Magnoliopsida; order Rosales; family Moraceae; genus Artocarpus; species Artocarpus hirsutus. Next base: position 9,144 of record CAMOHE010044972.1, read on the forward strand.
AAAATTTTATGCGTAAAAGAAAAATAGTAACAGAATTTTAAAGGAAAATACAATTAAATATAAGAGTAAAAGGTATATTATCTAATTTGCTTCATAAAGTGAATCTAAACACGCTCAATTATCCTAATGATAATAATTTCCATTTAAAGATAAAGTTTTTTTTTTTTCTTGTTATCCATATTCTTACACTAGAGGAATAGCTTGGATTCAAGTGCCATCTGATTATATTGTTTATAGTGTTAACTCGTCCCAGAAGTAAAAGCGAAGAAATTAGTTTTAAGATTGAAAATTATTTCTTTTTTACAAGATCAATGGATCTTTTGATCATGGTTGTTTCGTTATTCTTTCCTTTTTAAAATCGTCTATTAATGTCTGTTGAATTATTTGACAAAAGAATTAAAGAATGTGCAAATCAATATTTTCACTGCCTTATTTTTCACTAATAAAAAGAAGGATGTGTGCTATTGTAACTGTCGTTCTATTCTATACATGAAATCGTCCACTCTCTTACAATTGTATGGCAATTTTTTATTAGGAACCAAAAAGATACTCTACTTGTTTTTTATCTGTTAAATCTATAAAAATAATAATTTAACTAGATTTAACGGTTTTAATATATGCACCACTAATTACAGCTTTTCTTGAAGAAGTCTCTTAATTATATATATATAAATCACTTTAAAAATAGAATGAAAGTACATCATTCTATTGGAAGGAAATATAAATAAACATGTTTATAAAAAAAGTGATTTTTGTCAAATATAATAGGCTAAAACAAAATCCTATCCATGAAATATACTGAAATAATCTAGTTTATGGAAGTAATGAAAGTGACTTCCATAAAAAATAAAAAATAAACCAAAAAAGGAAGGCAACAACATGTGTTACAGGTCAAAACGGTGCCACTTTTAAAAGAAACAATAGCATCAAGATGAATAAACTATATGTCGTTTGCTTGATTGAAGTATCAAACTTCAGTTTTGGTGTGAGCCCAAGAGTCGACGGTTCATCCATCATTAGAATTCTTGCTTATAGAGAAAAAAAAAAAAAAAAATTGCGGCTTTTTTCATAGAAATTAGAAGGGCAAGAACTCACCAGCATGGTTCGACTCAGTTGAGTCCGCATCATCATCCAACGATTACGTTCTCTCTTTTGACTCAAAAATCATAGCTACGAAGCAAAACTTAAGGTTAAAACAAAATGTCAACCTTCAGTCATAAAACGACAACAATACTTTCAAGCAAAACGACACGTCTCAGGTGAAAATTCGTTTATCCAAGCAAATGACACCAAAAGTATTCCTTTTTAATGAAAGCGACATGTCGTTATCTGTCGATAGCGTCAAGTAGATGCCACTGCAACATACTTGAAAAAATGTCGTTTTCTGCCACAAACGACGACAAATATTTTAACATAAAACGGCGTGTGGAAATTTACAGAACCGATAAGGGGCCTTTTAACCACATGTGAAAGCCATGTCATTAGAAGTTTTTAACAACTAGAACGAGATGTCGTTTTGAAGAAAGGAACTATGCAGTGTTATTAAATGTCGTTCAATTGTATAAACGACATAAAAATTTTGGACAGTACAATAGACGTCGTTCATTAAAATTAATGAGGTCAACGTTTTAATGAGGGAAAGAACATGTCGCTTTCAAGCTTAAACGACTTAACAAGGTAATCTAAAAAACTAGGAAAAATTTTTAATTAAAAAGCCACGTGTCATTATTTTTGCGCAAATATACGTCATAAGTTTTCAGTAGTAGTTTTTTTAATATATATATATATATATATATATATATAACAATAAACTTCTCGCGTTAATATATATAGAGGCAACGAGGGGTTTAGGCGAAATGGTTTTTAGAATACATGTCGTTAAAAAAAAAAAAAAAAAGACAACATGTCGTTTTCCACGTTAAAGGACGGGACGATGTTATTCGTAAACTTGATGTCGTTTGCAGGAACCCGAGGAAAAGGACCTATCTTTTATTTCTGTGGCTACAAAATTTTCAAATGTAAAATGACTTGTCATTATAAATCTGATACATAAATAGCTAAGCGATACGAAATTTTCGACCACCTAACACGTTATGTGACGAAGCCAGAGAAATTTTTCAGGGTTTAGTTAAATTGCAATTTCAAGTTAAATTAATTGTATTGTAGCGTATAATTAGAAGTGAAAAATTAAATTTGAATATGAAACTCTTTAAAATATTATGTATAAATATTAGAATTAAAAATAAATTTAGGGGGACAATTTGATAAATTTTGAATCAATTTAAAGATATGTATAAAATATTAAAAAACATTCAAGCTAGAATTTGAAATTGAAAAATTTTAAGGGCCCTGAACAAAAAAAGAGACAAAAAAGAAATTTTCATAAAAAAAAAAAATAGTGAGCTCAAAGGAGCCAATTTAGCCAGGGAAGCTGCCGCCCTCCCCAGGCCTCAATTGGCTCTATCTCTCAATACATTAGTGCAAGATCATTAAATTTTGTTAAAGTCGTATTAAAATAATAAAATAATCAAAACATAGAATTGATAGTTTCTAATACAAATCTAGTGGTTGACGGAAAAAAAAAAAAAAACTGACAGTTCATGTTCTCAAGAGCATTGCTATAAAACACTAATGGTATTTAGCATCATCAACTAATGAATGTAGGTCCTATTAGGATCTATAGATGAAGCCCATCTTTTATTAATAATGATGTTTAATACCGATGAAGTCCTAAATATTTTTCTTCTCTCAAATATTTCCTTAGAAATTCTGTTTTTCGCCTATAGAAATATTACTATATTATAAAATTTGAACCGAAATTCAATATATCAAAAATATGATTAATTTCACTTTTGACCATTGAACTATGCAATTTGTCCTGTTTTGGACTATGGACTTTAAAACGTAGCAAATCATGTCCCTGAACTATTCAACTTGTCCCATTTTGGTCATTCCTCTACCAAATCCATTAAATAATAACACAATTGAGCTAATAATTTTATTTTTTGCCCCTAAACTATAAAAATTGTCTCATTTGACCCCTAAACTTTAAATTACATCAGATTACATCATTGAACTATAAAACTTGTCTCATTTTGATCCTTTTTTATCACTACATATGTTAAACATTGAGGAATTATAACAGATTACTATTTTGACCTTTTGATCCTATATATGTTTTCAACATATATTTTGAAATTAAAATATCTAAATTTTATTTATCTATTATATAGTTTGTGGGTGTAATTTATAATAATTTAAAGTTTTGTGGTCAAAATGAAATAAATTGCATAGTTTAAGAGCTAAAAGTGAAATTGTTTGCTTAATTTCATCAATATTTAAATGATTTGGTGACGAAAGAGTCAAAATGAGACAAACTGAATAATTTAGAGGTGTAATACATCACATTTTAAAGCTTATGGTCAAAATGAGACAAGTTGCATAGTTTAAGAGTCAAAAGTGAAGTTAACCCTTAAAGATATGGAGGATAAATAGTTTATGATTTAAATTTGATAATTGAAATATATCTAATATTTTATATTTGATAAATAAGTCTAAATTTACGAACTTAAACTGTTCATAAAGTAAAAGTTTTTATATACTATATTGAAAAGTAAACTAAAATATCCTATAATGTTTTTTGAGTTGAAAGAAAGTTTATTTTTTTAGAACCCTATTATAGATATTTGTTTTTAACATGAAGTTTTCTTTATTTTAAAGACCATATAATAACTCATTTAGGCAAAAAAAAAAACATAACTAAACATCAGGTTCGGCGGAAAAAGAAATTCGTTGACAGCCTTATTGGCATTTCGATTATTCGATTAAGTACTTTTCTTTCGTAGTTGGTGACTCATGAGTAATATCGAATATCGCTTAAGTACTTGCAAATAATAATAAAAAAAGGGAAACTTGACGATCAAGTATTAAATAAATAAATAAATAAAATAAAGCTAGTTTCAGTTTTCGCGGGAAATCTATAAGCCTACGGTTCGTCTGTCTCATAGGTACCAGAAAGAAACAAGAAAACCTAAAAAAAAAAAAAAAAAGAAATAGGAAAATAAAATTATTTATAAGACCAAAAGGAAAAAATTATATATAAAATCTGTAATTCTATTCTGTATTTATAGTTTTTTTTTTATTTCTGTATTAATAGACCTTCATTTTCCTCCAATCTGGAATTGCTTTTTTTTTTCTTTTTCTTTTTTTTTTTAAGAAAGAATGGCTACAATCGAGTCCATTGTCAACCCAAACTCAGCTGCAAATCATGATCACGACGAGTGGACTGAGCCAAGTCGTAACCTTTCGGTTGAACGTCGAGTGCTTCGCTCAAAAATGGACAAGATCAATGGTCTCAAAATAAGAAATCCGTCTCTCTCTCTCTCATTTTTTTTTTTAATTTATTCATTCTTAAATATTGATTTTTTTTTTTTTTTTTCGGTTTCTTCTTTTCCACTGTTCATCATTGTAGACAAGAAAGATGAATTAGCGGAACCAGATTCAGAGAAGTTCTTTGTTATAGCCAACGAAGTGAACAAACTGTTCATGAAAGGTAAAAATCGTTTCTTTAAAAAAATAATAGTTTTTATAGAAATATATATTTTTTGCTAATCAATTTTTTTGAATGATATATATTCATATATATTGTGTGTATGTGTGTAAAATTGAAAGTTGGGTTTTATTGATTCAGTTAGGAATGCAAGGGAACAAAAATCAGATGCAGAGGCTCTATTGGGGATGTCTAAGGCCATTGAACCCTCCGCTAGGTGATATTCCAACATGGGTATTTCTCCATCAGAGTTTGTTTCTTGTCTCTTCAGAGGCTTTTCTCTGAACACTCCGACGGTGGAGTTTTACAGGGTGTTAGCGTGTAGATAGAAACATTGATTAGAAACGTAAACACTGTAATATATACTTTACACTGTAATAATTTTTTTGCTTTTATTGTAACATGTGAGAGTTTTATATTGTTTTTAACTAAAAAAATTGATTAGAACCAACTTTATCAAACATACTATTAGCTTTCAACAACTCAATTTCTTGGAAAGTTGCTCCAGCTTTACCCAAGGCCCATGGGTGTCCCACTATGTAAGTCATTCTATAAAGATAAATGATTTTTTTAAAAGTATTTTTAAAATAAATGACTATAAATTTTTTAAATTAGACAAATATTATTTATCAAATTTAACATTGATAAACAAATAAACTTAATTCATTACTAATAAATAATTATTTGTCTAATTTTTAAAAATTATGATCATTTATTTTAAACACGCTGTTGAAAAAACGTCCAATTTTTTTTATTTTTTATTTTTTTGTTTTTTGAAAGTGTCAAGTGTGTCACACAATGTTAGTAAAGTTTTTTTTTTTTTTTTTTTTATTTTGGCAGAGTGTCGAATTTGTCACAATCACAACGTGACTCATCATAGTAAACTCTTTTTTTGTCACTCTCCGTCTGAAGGATTGGACCAAGTAGTGAGACGAAAATTCCAATTCCTCTCTTGAGAGTTGGACCCATCACTGATGTGACAAAGCCAAAGAGGGTTTATAGAAAACGTAAGAAGCCAACTGAAGCTGATCGGCCTGATGAGTTAATACAATACCGTTCTTGTGGTTACACTTTAAATGCTATTAAAAAGTGAGTTACTTTAGAAGTGTTTTATATGTCACATGCTTACTCCAAAATCAGAAAAAGAAATTAGGACATGGGTGATTTAGTTTAACTAATTAGAGGTGTTCTTTTGGGGATTTTAAGGAACTAGGACAAGGACATGATGGGCTACTGTTGTTACGTATTTTGCTTTTGCCCATGCATAACCATGGCTCGTGTGCAACAGTTTGAAGATGCTTATTGGTCGGAACAAATTATGGACGGCCAAGACAATGTCGGTAATGTTCGAGATCTTGAAGAAGAAGAAGAAGCAGGGTGTTGTGCTTGAGAGGTTGATAGTAAACAGCTCTTCTTTTGCACAAACGGTAGAGAATTTGTTTGCTTTGTCTTTTGTAGTTAAAGTTGGCCGGGTGCAAACAACTGAGGACGCAAACGGATCACAGATTGTTTGTAAGTTCATTTTTTAAGCTAGCTCGAATTTCCATTAATGTCACTTTATTTTATAAACATAGCAATGCCACTAAAATTTATTCTTTGGGGTTTCTTTCCCTTTTTAGCCCAAAGAACGCTCCTAGTGCTGCTTCTGCTGCATCAAGGAAGTTTAACTGCAACCATTTTGTCTTCTGATTTGATTTCTTGGACTGGAAGGTATAATTTTCAGGGCTTATATTGATGGCATATTATAGCGACTTGCGAGTCCCTTTTTTTTGGGCTTGTAGACATTTTTCTTAGCCTTTACATAATCCTTCCAGTTATAGAAATATAGGCTGTTTGGAAGAACGGTTGGTATGAAAACTGTAGCATGTGAGAGCTTCATACCATAACATTTTTTTTGCTTTTTTATTGTAGTATGTGAGAACTATACACTGTTTACAGTTGCAACTGATGGTTCAAATCGTTTTTCCAAACGACTTAAAAATTATATAATCTCTAAAAACACTTTGATTATCTTGTTGTGGTCAGTTTTATACTTGTTTGATTTTTGCAGATGATGAGGGATGTGGTGCCAGTTGGGGAGGAGCTAATGCCTAATAGAATCGTCTCTATCGCCACCAATGTAGGAATAAAAGCGGCGGAAGATATTCCCATGGCAACACCAATTACAAAACTATCGAAGAACAGAGGACAGGTTGTGCACGAGATATCTGTTGCACGAAAATACCCTAAAAAATATTACGATGCTGCAATGAAGTTACTCCCGTTGGTAGCTGCAGTGAAACCAAATAAGCAATAGGCTAACTTGAAAAGACTCGTATGTGTGCATGATTACTTTTTAGTCTTCAATTTTTATATAGGTATTAAGTCAGTCCTATCCTCATTAGCCTTTATATTCAAGAAACAGAATTGCATGAAATCTTGTAGGTGCATCTTTTTTGGATACCACACGTACTCTAATAAATTATTCCATGATGATTTAAAAACACTTGTTTATGTGCTTTTCCAGTTCACACGGAGAATTTACTTATTATCTCAATTCTTAACGTGCGGATCTTTTATTGGAAAACGATCATAATATCACGTTTATCTTTAGATTGAGAGAGAGAGCAGGGGCGAGAGAGAGAGCTTTGGAGAAGTGTGAATCGATAATATGATTGTGCACGTTGAGCAACAAGCATTAAGCGCATCAATATGATGCAGACAAATCATTCTGATTCAAAAGTTCCACCAAGATTAACTCAAGTCTTTAATAGAAAGTCTTACTCATGACAAAATGGAGGGGCCGCTGGGCAAGCCATTCAAGTGGTTCCAACAATAGAAAAAAAAAGGGGAGCAAAATGCTAGAAACGTCTTTTTTGTTCTTAGACAACTAAATTGTCAAAAAAGATCAACTGGCATGTAGTTTTATTCTAGTGCTGAGTCTTTGGAATATCAAGGTCATTGAATATTGGACTGTCAACTCCCACACCCATTGCGTGAAGCCCATTGTCGACGTATATAACAGCACCCGTTATAGCTGAAGCCAAAGGTGACGCCAAGAAAGCCGCTGTGTTCCCCACCTCCTCTGTTTCAGAGGTTTTGATGATTTGAATAAGTATTTCATATAACAAATTAATGACAATTATTATTATAAAACAAAAAGACGGCAGGAACATATAGGTTACGATAAAGGCCAAAGGGTGGGAAGTGTTTGGAGAAACACCTGCAGATAGTTCCTTCTGTAGAGGTGCATTTTCTAATGAATAGTCGATCATCATATCGATGAAGCCAATTGCTTTTGCAGCGCGGCTTCGCAGTGGCCCTGAGCATTTGCACAAGAAAAAGTGTCATGAAGGTGCATGTTTGTAGTTTGATCCGTGAATGTTAAATAAGGGATATCCCGACATCAAGATCTCCATGAATGTTAAATAAGAGATACCCGAGATCAAGATCATTCCACATCATATCTGCTTACATAGAAGCAGTAATGGACCTATTATCGTGTTTAAATTTCTAAAGATAGCTGAAAGACTGAAATTAAACAGGAGACGGAAGACTACTGCCTTTCTTGTTTAACATCTTTAGCTAACTTTCAGCCAAAAAAGAATAAGGAATCCCTGGTAGAACCTTGATACCGAGCTAGATCATCTTTCTCTATCACGTTGGCATTACAATAGACAATGTTTTTCCCCCACAAATAAAAAATATAAATAAAAAAGGACTGAAAACGACAAATAGCTTTGAACAAAATCCTTTACTGATGCAGCTAATCTACAAACATGCATACGTTGTCATGCTCACGAGCTTTTGCAACATATTTTCTACTCACTAGTTTGGAGCGGAACAGGGATTTTCTTTTTTTCCTTTTGAGAACTCCAAAGAATGGATAAATGGCATTTGAATCAGGAAAAAAGGGTGGAAAATACCAGCAGATATTGTGTTGACTCTAACTTTGTGTTTTCTACCGGCTTCAAAAGCAAGCACCTGAAGTAATTACATCAAAACAATGAGAAGATTAAAGGAAGACAAGCTTTTGAAATAAATAATATAGCCAAAAAATGGATACAGATTATTGGTCAAAATACATGCACAAAAATATTAGGGAACTCACCCGTGTGTCACTCTCAAGAGCAGCTTTTGCAGAGCTCATACCTCCACCATATCTGAGCATAAAATATCCGATTTTTTTATATGGCATGATAAGTTATAATATGAAAATAGTAATTACAAACTTCACATGGATGGAAAAGGTACCCAGGAATGATCCTTTCTGAAGCAATATAGGTAAGAGAAACCGAGGAACCACCTGCAACCAAAAATGCAAATTTATTTACTTAACTCATCATTGGAGATTCAAATTCAAGCACGTGAAGAATAGAAACATTATTTGGATAAACAAATAGAAACATACCTGGATTAGTTATTGGGAGGAAATGCTTGAGTAAAGAAACATAGGAGTAACTAGAAGCCGATAAAGCAGCAAGATATCCTTGCCTGGATGTCTCCAGTAGAGGTTTAGTTACCTGTTAAGAAGGCGCTTCTTTAGTGCCAAGAAATTGTGCATAAAAATTTCCATATTCAGAACAATTCTTACTTCTGGTCCATTGGCGAGTGAGTGCACTAGAATGTCGATGCTGCCGAAATCATTCTTCACACTTTCTGCAACTTCCTGCAAGAACAAGCAGAAAATTAGACATTTCCTAATTGCACATAAATAAAACCATCTAATTGTAAAATTTCTCATTCTTTTCTCAAACTCCCATGTAGGCTCTTAAAAGCTCCTCCATAAGCAGATTTGCTAATATAATGATCGAGACAAACCTGAACTGTCCAATTACTGGATCCTGCATAACGCTTGTTTGCTTTTATCTGCATCAACAACATTAAACACACGTTGGACATATATTTGACAATTTTCATAACTTTTCAAAGCAAACCGTGTATGTCTACTTACATCTTCAGGTACACCTTCAGGGTTGTCAAAAACTGCGTCTAAAGGATATACTTTGGTTATCTCCATTAAAGAACCATCTGGCAATCTGAAAACAACATATAATTCATTGGCATAATCAATTCATCAACATTACCCCGTAATACAAACAAACAACTGCTATAACATCTTACACGCGTGATTCATCAAATTTTCCACGTCGTAGACTGGATTCGAAAATGTTCAAAGCCTACACAAGAGATTTCTAGTCAATAGGTACAACATTTCCGCAAACTTAAGAAGAGCATGACAAATATTGAACACGCCAACTCACTTACAGGAACCCATGTGCCCACAAGAATTTCAGCACCTGCAGCAGCAAGAGCTTTTGCGATTGCCCAACCATAACCATTATCATCAGCTACACCAGCAATAAACGCTCTTTTACCTACACCCAAGGAAAAGAAAAAGAAAAAAAAAAGCTAGCTTTAGTTAATAGTGCGTTTGAGAATGAAGACGAAGATAGCTGCAAAAAAATACATATATATGGAATGAAAAATTAACCTTTCAGATCAATCGTCAACCCTGAGACCTTGTTTTCGCTAGGTTCAGACATTGCCTTTAAAACGGATTTATTAAATCTGGCGGAGGATGATGTAAAGCTGCGACCAAAAATTTGTACAGAGGATGATATATGGCAGGCACTGGAAAGCTTTGCCAATGATGCTCCTTTGCAATTGCCTTGAACCATTGCGGGAGCTGCTTTGAAGGCTCTACGAGAAGATGAAATACAGGGTCTTGCAGTTGCCATTTGCAGGCTAGAGGCTGCCGTTGTTGCCATGTTAAGTACACGAAATCTCGCTGAGAGCCCAGTTCTACATGAGAAATACAGACATCAGAATCAGAACCCATAAATAGATTACAAGGTTGACTGAAGTCTTCAAATCAGAAGCATAACAACATACAGAAGAAAGAATAACTTAAATTACAATCTTATAATCACCTGGTAACGATGAAAGACAGAAAATTCAATGACCCAGTTTCACAAACTTTACAAAATCCAAATAATAATTCAAGAATGAAATCCAGTTACACAAATCCAACGATACAAATAGTACCCTCTTACTTGATCACAAAATTGTTCCCAAAATAAATTCTTTCACAACTCACTAGTTTCATGAAAATTCTTGAGTTCTCATCTCAACGACCACATTGCCAAGTCATTCCGAAATAAAGGATAAAAGAAAGATAACAATCCGCTTAATAAAGCTAAACACAGAGGCAAAACACCAAAAATCCATAACTAAAAAACCCAAAAGGCAGTAAAGTGTAAACTAAAAAAACTCAACAATTCATAAAATTGATTAATGAAACTGAACCCATCTAAGTTCGATTAAACACTGTGCAAAAAAATGAGGTCACTTGATAATGGAAAAAGAAAAAGGAAAAAGAAAAAGAAAAAGAAAAAAGCGGCAAATTTTGCTTAAACCCCATCACATTATAAGCCCCAACAGATGGAGAAAGCTAAAACCCTTTGTGACAAATACGACGTAAATCTTAACAACAAAGAAAAACAGAGAAGAATAGAGGAAAAGTCGCCAAAGAAACATGAATTTTTCTCACATTTCCGCTAGGAGAAGCGCCAATGCGGAGGAAAGAAACCGGCAAGTTCAGTGAGAGAGAGAGAGAGAGAGAGTTTTTTTTTTAAGGAAGAAGGTGAGATTTTCACGTTGTTTGTTGTTTATAGAAAAAGAGAACTTTTTCCAGAGGAGAACGATGGTGGCGGCAAGAACAAAGACATCCAACTTTGGGAGAAATTAGGAGCTTCGGTAATGTCGAATGCTCAGATCGGTGGAGCTTGTAATGGTAATCTTTCTTTTTTTTTTCTTTTTTTTTTTTTGGTTTTAAAGAATAACATTTTCCCATATATTGAAAAAAAAAATATATATATATATATGTGGAAAAAAAACACTGTTCTCTTCGGTTAATTTTTTTATTCAATAAGAATTAAAAATAAACTTTTCTCTGTCTTTTTTTTTTTAAAATAAAAACATTATGCCATGTTTTTTGATAGAATAGAAGTAAGTGTATTCTCAGGTTATTTTATAATGCCTGTAATTGTAATTTGCATTGCAGTTATGAACTTATGGGTGCTAAGTTGGGTATTTGGTTAAGGTAGGTGTAAGAGGTAGGCTTCACAGTTGTTTTGTTTGGGCCTTGCTTTTTAACTAGTACAAATTATACAATGCGACCTTTTTTAATAAGTGAATTAAAACTTGTCTTTAATTTATAAATATCACTTATATGTTTCTTTTTTAAATTACATATATTGAGAATCTAAAAATTTTTTTGTATTACAAATCCATAACATTAGCACATACTAAATAGTAAGTATCATTATGTAACGCCCGTCGTTTTCTTCTATGGATACTTATGTTAATTTAACGATAGAATGTGATATTTTAGTGCTATTATTATTTATGTTAAGTAGATTAACATTTTATTTAGTAATGTCGTGACAGCATGTGGGATAGATGTGCTCGAGATGTTCATGTCAAAAGTTATAATAAGCTTAAAATATTTATTTATTTTTTTATAGGTTTCAACTTGCTCTAAATTCATAATTTTTATAATACTCTAGGGTTATGTATGTCTAAAGTTAAATGCTTGATGATGACATGAATGTCATTGCATATTTTTTTATTTTTTTATTTTTTATAATATTAATGATACCATGATAATTACATGTGCATTAATATTTTTGGGTCATAAAGTAAATATTGTTATAGTGTATAAACAATTATATATTTTAATTATATTATATTATATTTAATATATTTATAATATAATATATTATATTATATATAACCTTAACGTTTATATTATAATATGTTTATATTATATATTATATTATATTATATTATGTTATGTTATAGTCATTAACGGCAATTGCCGTGTAAGGAAAAAAAAAAAAAAAAAGGCAGTTGCTGTGAGGAAAAAAAAAGGAAAAAAAAAGAGAAAATTTGAATTATATTAGGATTAAGGTTTTCTATATTTATTTAATCATTATTTCTCATAAACCTATAAATATACCTCTAAACCAAAGTTTTTATTCTCTAAATTTTTAGCCAAAGAAACTTCTCTCTCTCTCAAAAATTTTCTTAGACACTTTCTCCTTCTTCTTCACGTTTTCTTCGCCTCTCTCTCCCTTATTTTTCTGCAAACAATTGAATAAAATATTGGGTTTTCACTTAGATAAATTGAAGAGAATTGAGAAGAATCATTTTAAGGCTAAGAAACTTATTCTAGACTATTGTTAAAATTTTATTTCCTTTGTAATCCGACCCCTATAACTTTGTCTACAAATTTCCGTTTGCTCTGAAATTTTAGTATGATGTTTATGTATGTGTTATGTAATATTCTTCAAAATTTCACTTTATGTGGAATTTTTTATGCTGAGCTATTAAAATTTTATTCTCTATCACTCATGACCAAACTGTTGCTGATTGGTATTTTGCACAAAAGTATAATCCATGTTTAAGGGGCAAACGACATTTGATTTGAACGAAATTTTAAAGAGATATTCATGCATATGTTAAGTTATGATCTGGAATATTTCATGGTTACTTGATAAATATTTTATGAGTTCTTGAATTTTCTTTAAGATATGTTTTTATGGCTGTCTATTTAGTGAATTCGGTACTTTTTATTTATGTAACCTATTTGTATGGCTAAACAAATTTATTTGCTAATGAGACTTTTTGTGGTAATGTATATATATATTATTAGGTTGTCTTAAAAATTTTAGGGTTAAAGTAATTTTATTTTAATTATTGAATTTTTGATACCTTAAGTCTACTTTTCATACAAACACCTGACAGCCGTCATGTTTCAGTAATTTTTGATTCTGTATTGCATTGTTTATATTTTTCTTATATTTTTCTCAAATACTAGAGATCTTAATCTTTCATTGGATTTTGAATCGCTTGAATCGGAGTTTTCTTTAAATAGTTATGATTTTTCAAAGTTGACATTGAAAGCTGTATAGTTTTACACAGACTTGAAATTTATATTGAATTTCGAGGACTTTTTCTTCATGCAAATTATCGTCAAAATATGTGTATAATATATCAAATTCTTTGTTTTTGAGTCTAGTTTCTAATGCCACTAGTTTTGACTGATTTGGAGTTAAGATGAAATTATTATGAATTTTTAAGTGAATAAAGGTCATTCTGCCTACTTTTGGGAATTATGTCCTAGGTTCATAAATTATAATTGACATTATTACATGATAAGGTGATGTTTAATGATAGTATAAGTTGTTTATATATTGCTAATAGTATTGCTAGTCACTTATGGCCAATATGACTATTTGACATGAACCTTTCAAAAGGCGAGCACACCAAAAACCGCAGTAACGTCACCCAAGTTAAAGTTTAGTAAGCAAGCAAGACAAGTAAGTACATTCTCACCTGCAACATGATAAAAGTTTACGAAAAAGTTTTGAGAATATGTTTTATAATAATTTTTAAAGTTTCTTTTTACATGTTTTCTCATAAAAACTCTTGTTGCAACAAGAAAGTTTAACGAATGTTTCAATAATGAGGTATGCTTAAAGTATATATATATATGCATGTATCACTTAATTAAGTATTGCACACCTTATGTTTATGTTTATGTTTATATTTATGATGTCTCAAAGGTTGGACTTGTCATATTTGGTATGAGATTAGCTACCTTTCTCCTCTCATGACAGCGCGTCTATGATGATGATGTTTATGGTGCAACACTTGGGCCCAAAAATAAAATGACTGAAGTTTTTAATATGGATAATGATGATGAAAGATATGTTATATATAAAACCGTGTGAAGTGTACTATTATGTTAATGGTGATTATGATTATGATGTTTCATAAAGATGTTCATAAAATGTTTTATGTTGTGAGATAGAAAAGTGTACTTACTAAGCTTTTGCTTAGTTTATAATCATGTTGTAGATAAAGGTAAGAGGACCATAGAATAGGTGGAGGGCAAGGACGGGCATGTGAACTATGAACGATGGATTGAAAACGGAATAATGCCAAGAAAGAATAAAATTTTTTTGAACTATGTTTTTATTTCTTTGAATGCTTAAATTTTCGCATTATTAAATAAAAAGACTTGTTTTACATTTATTTTGATTTTGCAGAAACTTCGGTCTATTAAACTGTTTAAACATATTTTAAAGTTTGTTTTGAAATTTTATTGAATTATGGTTTTATTAATTTAGCATTTAAAAAAAAGATTTGAAATATTTAGAATATTTTTAAAAAAATTTATGCATGGATCCTAGGATATATTTATCAAGCTGTGTTTAAATTTAAGTAGTTTATCCTATAAATAATGATAACAATGATAAAAGTAATGATTATTGTGACGTCCGTAAGGGGGCGTTACACATTATCACTTAAATTATGATTTTACTGACAAATTGGAATTAAGAAGTTGTTATTAAATTAATTATATAGTATTTATTAAGTCTTTTTTGTGTCTTATAGGTTGTATAATTAATATATCATTAAGTTAATGATGTATAATAACATTCATTTTTTAAGATTTCAAGTGATAATGACATTTCTATTTTTTTGTGATAGATAATTAAATTAATGAAATAATATTTATAAGTATTTTTGTGTGTCTTATAGGTTTTATAATTAATATATCTTTAAGTTAATGATACATAATGATAATGATACTTAATCATGTATTTATTTTTATTTTTTTAACAAATCTCCTTATTTTTCTTACAATTGAGCTGTTAGAAAAAATGATATTAGAAAAAAACATATATACTTAATTAATTATAATATAATTTAAACAACAAAAAAATCATTTATGCGATTAAATTACTTACAATAGAATTTAAAAAAAAAAATATAAGAAGCAATAAAAAATGAATATCATTGTTACTTGAATTCTTAAATAGAAAGTATCATTATCACTCGAAAAATAATATAAGAAGCAATAAAAATAAATATAATATTAGCACATCCTAAATAGGAAGTATCATTATCAATTGAAGTATTTAAAAATGAATGTCATTAAATATCATTATCATTATGTATCATTAACTTAAAAATATATCAATTATAAAACTCATAAGACACACAAAAATATTTATAAATATTATTTCATTAATTTAATTACCTATCACCAAAAAAATGAAAATGCCATTACCATTTGAAGTCTTAAAAAATGAATGTTACTACACATCATTAACTTAGTGATATATTGATTATATAACCTACAAGACACAAAAAAAGACTTAATAAATACTATTCATTAATTTAATTACAACTTCCTAATTTCAATTTGTCAGTAAAATGGTGATTCCATAAAAAAATTATATTTTTTAGGTGAGAGGATTTTAAAATCATTATTTTAAATATCAATTTGAATTTAAACAACAAACAACCTAATTTCAAGGAATTTTTAAATATAATAATATTATAATCTGTTTGAAATCTTAAATACATATATTTTAATTATTATAAAAAAATAAATTAAAACTAATAATATCATTATTTAGGTCATTAATGTCTTTATACATATACATTGAGACATATAAAAAATATTCATAAACTGGAGACATAATTTAATTCTACAAATAAAAAATGGCCACTTTTTTTTAAGATTTTAATAAAATACATCTTTTAAAATTTATTTTTTAACGTGTCATGACTAAAATAATGTGCTTTCCTCCCTTACTGTCATTTTTTTGTCGTAAATAATCTCACCCACCCAAAGTTCAATTACACTCTCTTTAAAGGTTTTTTTTTTTTCCACCGGAACAAAGTTCAAAAACTTGGGGGAGGGTTACATTAATTGTTTGGGAGTAACAGGTCAATTTGATAAATACAGTTTTTATTTGTGTTATTTTTTATTTCTATTATTTTTGTGAAAAAAATTTGAAACCTATGACTTAAAAATAAAAAGAGAGAGGGGAGAGAGAGAAGAGTGTGAAACATGGAGTGAGAGTAAGGGAAGCAGGAGAGAAAGAGCTGAGTGGTAAGATTTTTTATAGGGGTAATTTAAAAATATTGTATGTCAAAAATTGTATGAATCACAGGTTTAAAAAATGATACAAAACATTAATTGCAATAAAGAAGTAGTATAAGACTTAATTTTATCGGGAGTAATAATAAAGTTAATCCAAATAAAAAACATAATGACAAGTTAATAATATTCACAATTTCTACTAAGCACATTTCTCGTGAAAGAATTTTTCTTTTCCGAGGAAACCGAAAACAATTAGAGTGTTTAGACGAGAGGTTGATGCCATGCATTAATATGTAATAGTTTTACAATACGAGAATTTTACATTGTTTGTGGTTTAAACTATGTAGTTAGAGCCACTCTCCTAAACACCACCAATCTGATATGCTATAACTGGATTCATTTGTACTCCAGTAAAAATTTAAAAAATAAATAAATAAATAAACCTAATACAAATTGCCCTCATGCTTCTTACGTTTACATTAACTCAAAAATTTTTTTTATAGAGAAAAAATTTACCCCGACCCCTCTGTTTTTTTAATTGCTAATCCGCAAGATGCTTACATATCAAGGCTAATGGATACCGATTACGAAATCACAGTTAAAACAAACAAACAAACAAACAATACGATCCAAAACAAAAACATTAAACAAATAAAAAAGGCTTGCATCCTTAGCAAAATCAATACAAGCTTATCTAGCGAGCAAACTTTGCCTACGATAGCTCATGTATCCGCAACCTGAACTTTATCAGTTAACTTACGCAATTATTTGATTTAATAATTAAAAAGACCAAAAAAGAAATTAAAAAAAAAGCACTCAAGCCAATGTTTCGGAACAGGAATGGACAAACGAAGAGAAAATAAGCCGAATTAATTATGCAAGAATATCAAACCCTATCACCAAACTCAAAATGCTGCAATATTGATAAAAAGTCAAAAAGAACAGAAAGCTACATGCTATTACAAGAGTTTATCCTAAAAAGAGATTCGCACCAAGTGAAGGGGGTCATATCCCTGATTTGCGCAATTCTTCAGCTCCATGGGCAAAGTGGCACCTATCCCCGAAGGTGCATGAACCTTTAGTAAAGTTCTCGCAGAGTTTAGTCTTGAAATTGCTTGCTGGAGCCGAATGTCCCGTACCATGATGGCTCTTCATGGGATTTCCAGCAGCTGAGCCGACATTTACGATAAGCTCTTGAACCATGGCAGTTGCTTGTTTGATCTGATCAAAGGTGCCCTCAAGCTCAATGTTCCTAAGGTTAGGATCTGACTCGTGATCTCTAATGGAAAGTTTTGCTCCAGTCATACGGCATATTTGCTTGGAGTTGACACCATTTTTCCCAATAATGGCTCCAGCAAGTGATGCAGCAACGCTGATCTTAGCTGTGGACGATAACCCAAAACTGGCTGCAGGCCCGTGCGCCACTGGAGGGGGCTCCATCCTACCACCAATCCTGCCAGGCACTGGTCCCATGCCACGCTGATGGTCTTCATAGGATGGTGCGGTTGGCTTGCCAAGCTCCCACTCACCATGAGCAAAATGGCATTTATCACCAAACTTGCAGCCTTCGGCCGTGTTGTACTTGTTGCACAAGCGGGTCTTAACAGCTGGAGGAGAAGAACCATCAGGAAACGATGGTGGGGCAGCAGGATTTCTAGCAGTTGGAGGAAGGGCCTGGTTGCCACCAACGTTGATCATCTGAGACACAGCTTTAAAGCCACCAGGAACATAATGCAAGAAGTGGCATCCTTCACCAAAAGGGCACCCAGAAGTGCTGCAAACAAATAAGGATTAATAACAATGAGTACATCACAACTGTAATGTCTATTTATGGAAAGTAAACTTGGTATCTGAAATGGTAGAAAAGGATATTTTTTAGCCCCATTCAGCCAAACAGAGGCATCAATATAGCTGTCTTACAGAGAATTGCTAGTAGCAGCCTTAAAAAGAACTGGTAGCACCTTTCAGCCTTAAAAAGAACTGGTAGCAGCCTCAAAGAAAAAAAAAGGTACAGTCGAACAGGGACTCAAAAAACAAAAGAAAATCGAAATACCTAATCGTCATACCCAAAGCTCCACCTAAACCTCAGTACATGAAATGGTTTGCAATGAGTCTAACCTTGTTTTTCTACGTGAGCACATTTAACTAAATAACATGCTTCTTAACCAAAATAATAACACAACCATTTTCAGCCAAAAAAGAAAAAGAGTTTTTTCGGTCCCTTCAGTTTACTGCAATACTGCATCGCAGATAGAGCCCAAGAATGCAGAACAATGTGGTACATCATTATTATTCATTGTTCTGCTTTTTTTTTTTCCTCTACCCGTTTTCTCTTTACCTTTTGTACCATGATTGATAGATAAAACAATGGTTACCACAACTCAGCGGCAAAATCAGTAGCCCATCACACTGCTTTTACTTGGAAAGATTGTATTAGAGACTACATGTGACCATTTATATGAAGAAAAGTTCTGCGTTCCATACAACTGCTTTAAATTACATATAGTGCAGCCAGTAGTTATTGAACTACATCTTGTGATTCAACCGTATCTGTTCATAGTCTTTGTTATCATGATTAGAACAGAATGTACAACCTGTATCACAGCTTTAAATGCTCATTCCATTAGTCCACATCACAATATTTTACTTGCAAAATGGTGTAAAAATTTTTACTAAATTTATATGAATTATCAAGATGGAAAATTGCATTAGACTATTTATTTTAGATAAGTTAAGATTTGAACCTGAAAAACTTTGTGCATGGCTTCGATTTGCTTCCTATACCAGTTGACAAGGACTCCAATTCTGTTGAGAACATTAATTATTTGCCTCAGGTAAAATTACATTGGATTGTTAATCTTCAAACTTGATAATATCTAGCACCATATTATTACATAAGATTAAGAAAAATGCCTATCCTATTAAAAATTTCAAATAATTGTAGAATAAGTAGAGTCTCCCAATAAAAAAAATATATCTCTAAAGCATTTGGGGTGTTTTTGTGTCAACCTCAAGTTTGCTTACTGCATTCCTTAAAGAAAATGCCGCATTGAATCTAAGGTGTCCATTCTTTCGTCATCAGTCTAAAACATGATGATCAACTCAAAAAATCTTTTGAGTGAATATCTTATGAACAATATGTGTTTCTGGTTTCCAATTGTCCACTTTTTTATATCTATCTATTCTGTTAAAAAAGTTGACTTTTGACACCATAATTCTTACAAAGATTTCTAAAGAAGTATGTACACAAAGACGAATATTTTACTTCCTCCCGTTAAATTAAAATTTCCGGAAACCAAGGTCTCATGAGGGGGGAAAAGTAGAGTAAGAAAAAAATGCAACAAAGTCGCTGAAAACGAAACTAGTACCATGCTAGTCATTTCAATTGTTCCCTCGAGAACAGCCGTATAAAAATGATACAGACATACAAATATAAGGCACACTCCACAGAGGAAACAATAGAAGCCTCAATATTATCCAATGAAAAAAGAAATTGACTAATTATACTCCAAAACACTGAATTTGATTGCTCCACTTAAGATCTATCACCCCAAATGTAGAAAGATACAACTTATGAAAACACCTTTTCACTTCTTAAACTTGGACAACCGTTAAACTCAAATTCTTTCTTGCTTCGCTCGCAAGGACCAAATAAACCTCAATACTAAAATTTCACATCCACTATATCCTAGTATGCAGGAAATCACACAGAACAAAAGCACAGAAAGCAAGAAAACCCTGGCCCTAGTAAGAGAAGGAAAAGAAGACGAACCTGGCCTGGATTTCTTGAAGCCGCCATTGCCGTTCAAGGAAGCATCGTGCCGCCCTCTCTTTCGGCCACCTCCAAACTCCATCTTGCTACAGAGAGATCCAAGAAGACGCGGAAAAGAAACGCCGAGAAAGAGCAGGAAAATGCAAGAAACTCGAGCGGAGAAGAGGAATCCTGAAACGCAGGCAGAGAGAGTGAGAGAGGGGCTAGGGTTCGTAAAGAACAGTGAAAAGGGGGAACGAGAGAAAGGGCGGAATTGAAAAAGAGATTTAAATGTGGTTGAATGAATACGAAATCTAAAGAAAACAACTCGCGCTGGCTGAGGTGGTGGAGGGGATTTAGTGGCGTTCACGTGCTGCCCGTGTGACGCCATCATTTTATATTATGTAAAAAGGAATCGTGACCCACCAGAAGAACCCGATTCCGAATCGTGTACGGTTCTGATTCATGGGGGCCTCCGTAACTTCTGCTCATCAGTGACATGGGCTTGGCCATTAGTGCTAATTATTGGGCTTGGGTTAACGGGGCAATTTGTTCACTTATGTTAGGTTAATAAGATTATTAATTTAATTAGGTTTATTGAATTAAAATATTACTTTAATTTATAAAAATTTTATAAATATCTCATAATATATCATTAAAATTATTTATATGTAATTATATAGTATAATATATAATATCATTAAGATAATTACTACATCATTAAAGACATTTTTAAGATATTTTAAATATTGTGTTAGATTTTAACTTCATAATAATAATTTGGACACGTATTGTAGTTTTTTCTTATGTTTATTAGATTGAAATATAATTTTAATTTGTAAAAATTTTACAAATGTCTTGTAATGATATTATTAAAATATTTATATGTAATTATATAGTGCAATATGTAATATTATTAAGATAATTACTATATCATTAAAGATATTTTTAAAATATTTTAAATATTATGTTAGATTTTAATTTTATAACAATAATTTAGAGAGGTATTGTAATTTTTTCATTCTCTCTTCTTGTTTGCACTGGGCCTCAGGCAGACGAGTTAATTAGGCCCCAGTATGATAGTTTGAGAGTAATGAGATAAATGACCTAATATGTTTATGAAAGAGAAAAGGATTAATAAGACAATTGGTCCAATTATGTTTATTGAATTAAAATATGACTCTAGTTGATAAAAATTTTACAAATATCTCATAATGATATCATTAAAATTATTTATATGCAATTATATAATATAATATATAATATCATTAAAATAATTACTGTATTATTAAAGGCATTTTTAAAATATTTTAAATATTATACTATATTTTAATTTTATAACAATAATTTAGACACGTATTGTAATTTTTACCAGAGAAAATTCGGTATGCCACGATTTAAACCTATTATTTTATCGATGTTAAAAAACTAAAAAATGTTATACCACAAATGCCCCAAAAATCTCCTTCCTGAATCTTTGCTCTCTCATATGAACGAAAACCTTCCCCTTTCTCTCCTTCAGTTCATTACAACTCTTTCGTCTCCGACTTAGAGCTCGTCGCAACTGTCTTCTCCGGGACAGGGCTCCGCTCGCAAGGCCGAACATGGGAAAAGTGAGATAGCCATTTGCTCAGCGCCGTCGCAATTCCGAACGAAGTAAGATATGTACGGGAGCTACCTCTTATGATGTCGCGATTCCGAACCCACTTCGTCAAAATTCATCATCGTTGAAGACGAAAAGCTTCGGAGATCGCGAGGTCTGCAACTTCCTCTCCGGCATTGATTTGACATCATCGCGGTTTGATCTCCGGTTCCACAGCCGCCGATTGTCCTTCGTCGTCGTTCGCCATCCACCATATTCTCACTTCGATGATTGTCCATTAGATATTACGCTTATATTATGAGATCCGGCATTTTAAGAAAGGCCTAGATTTAGAAACCCAATTCCTCTTCAATTCAATCGGGAACAACCATAATTGACAATATCTTGTATTATTACATTTTCTGTGAAGGGCTTGTATTATTACATAAGCACAAAAGATTTTCCTGGCTTCCTGCATCTTTTTGTATGATGACGCTCACGGTTCAGCCTGCAATTCTTGCAGATTGAGAAGACAGCGTAAGAGGTGAAGAGGCTCACTTCTTTTTTTTTTTTTTATATTTATTTTGCTGTTTAGTTTTTCTACTTTGTTTTTGTGAATGATTTTTGTTGTGTTATGTTTTGTTTTTTTAGTTTTGTTGGGATGTAGTGGTCGCCGATGACATCGCTGATGTCGAAGGTGAGCTTGCAGCGATGAGGAGAGAGAAAGAAAGAGAGAAGCGACAAAATAGACATGTCACGGCAAGAGAAAGACATGGAGAGGACACCCAAAAATGTTCCAGACGGACATTAGAAAATGATTCTCCAGGACATATAAACTTTTCCTAATAGGACATGTGACATGTCCCCGAGAGCATGAAAGATGTCTCGGTAGGACATAAAACATGTCCTAGCAGGACATGCAACATGTTCTTAAGAAATAAGAAAGATGTCTTGGAGGGACATGTCTGCTTGTCCCAATGAGACATGCTTTAAGATTATGGTATAAGAACTTTTAATATTTTATGGTTAAATAAAAATTGAATTGACAAAAGTGGTATTTATGTAAATAATCTTTATTAAATTAATATATGACTCTATTTTGAAAATATTCTATATATGTTTTAAAATGATATGATTAAAATAATTAATATGTAATTATATAGTACAAAATATGACATCATTAAAATAATTACCATGAAATTAATAACATTTTTTAAGATATTTTGAATTTGTGTTGAATTTAATTTCATAAGAATAATTTAGTTATGTACTGTAATTTTTTCCCACTTTTGACAGCTTGATATACAATTAAACTCGTTCTTCATGTAAGTTTGAAACATTCACTTTTGAACAGCAAAAATTCAATTTTATGTTTTGCTACAACCACCCACCCACACCTATAAAAAGTCAAAATTAATTATATTTGTGTTCTTTATAAATTGTATGTTTCAAACTTTTTTTTATAGGAATGGTAAAGTTAAAAAGCAATACCACAGAGCTTATATTTGTCAAATTATCCCTGATTTACCCTAAAAAAACTATGCTCACGTACCTAGGTCAATTTGACAAATACATTTTTTGTGGTTTACAACTTCTGTAAGAAAATTTGAAGTATACCACTTTTAAAAAATACAAAGACAAAACTGATTCTAATTTTACAATCAAATCTCCTCTCATTGTCAATTCTAGTCGTCAACTTTTGTTTTACGATAGGTCACTATTTTTTAGGGCGGGATGGTTCATCGTCTTTCTGATGGGCAACACTTAGGGAGGTGGCAAGATAGTATTTTACTTAGATTAGGTAGATTTGTGTTTGTTTGAGGGTATTTTGAACTTTTTGACTAATAAAAATGGTATCAATCAAAAAACAAGGGGAACAATACTAAAACCCAAGGATGATACTTGAAAATTAGTATACCAACTAATTAATTCCAAAGAGCTTTCCTCACATCCAAGGTGTTGGGATAAGATGAAGAGAAATACTACCGCCTTCAAAAAGTTGAATTTTAAACCTATTTCTTTTGTGGAAAAATTGAGCATTAAAATGTTACAGATTAATAACTAAACTTTTAAGTCAAATATAATTTTAAGGGGTAGAAAAATTGTTTTTTGAGCCATTTCTTTCTCTTATTATTTTTTTTATTATTATTATTATTATTATTTAATAAAAACTAGATATGTACAAATTATTTATCAAATTCCGAATACTAGCATATATCACAATTTATTTGCCAGGTATAGTTTCATTGTTATCATCCTTTTTGAGTAAGCTGACCGATGACAACTAACAATTGACAACTCAAATTTTTTAATTTAAAATTTGATATATAACTTGACGTGTATGATGTTAGCCTTTAATAGGGTGTTTAGAAATGTGTTGGGATTAGAATTATTGTTACTGTAGTAAATTTTTTTATTGTTATTATTGTAGTAAATTTTTTTATTGTTATTATAGCATGAAAAAAATTTATACTGTTTATAATTAAATTTATGGTGAAAATTAAATGATTATAACTACTGTGAAACAGAAAAATATTGTACAAGTTTACAAGAGAGGAAAAAAAATAATAAAAAAAAACCTGACGCACGACCAGCCGACAGCTGGAACATTGACGTTGGATGAAGTGCATCATCCCAATCTCAATCACCTAAAAGAGATGATGCTAAAATCATTGAAAAATTATTGTGGTAGACAGAAGTTTTCGCAATAAAAATGTCTTCTTCAATGTGAAAAAGAGAGTACTGACAGAGTTCTCTTCTTTTCTCTCTCTACCATTTTGCTTTACTAAGGTTTTTTTGCTTGTGCTTGCGTCGCCCCTCTCCCTGGGACTGAAGTCTAGCGCCCGTCTTTGGCTGGCTGCCAGCGATCAGGTCCTGGGAAGAGGACGGCTCCGTGGAATTATAGGGCTCTGGGCCAAAGAGGGCAGTTGATGATGCAACAGTTGCTTGATGGGCAAGGCGCTTCGCGGCTGAGCTCTGGGACGGAAGGAAGGAGAGATGGGTAGGGGAAGACGGAGGGCGACGGGGACCTCGGTGTCCGCTGGCGGGCTGGGCTGCGAGGTTTGTGGGTTCTTCGGGAACCCAAATCTAGGAGATTGGGTGCGGTGGGGGTCGCTTCCAGTGCTGGAGGAGGGGGTTGTGTTGGGGTAATCGAAGTCCGGTGGTGGGGGAGAATGGAGGTCGGCGACGTAGCGAGACAGGGATTGGGGTTGTGTACTGCCTTCCGGTGGAGTTGGCCGCCGGCGAGCAATGGTGCTCTTTCTCTAGCGTTCCAAATTTGTTCCGATCTCTAGGCCTCGGAGGATGCCGTTGTGTTGCCCGTCGGGCTCTCTTATGGGTTAAGCCTTCCTGTAGTTCCATTTATTGCATTTACATGTGTGCTTAGTTGTGTAATAAAGGTGGTTCTGCATCCACCTTGTCTTTTCTTCTAGTATATGGCCATTTGCCTCTTTGTAGTAACGGAGGTGGCT
Source organism: Artocarpus hirsutus (assembly GCA_946598075.1). Taxonomy (NCBI): domain Eukaryota; kingdom Viridiplantae; phylum Streptophyta; class Magnoliopsida; order Rosales; family Moraceae; genus Artocarpus; species Artocarpus hirsutus. Next base: position 34,443 of record CAMOHE010044972.1, read on the forward strand.
TTTCCACCTCCAACTGTTGTTGACCCCCACCGGATTTAGTTCTGTGCACGCTATTGGATGTTTTCCTTGTTGCGATTGAGGGTAGCCCCCATGCTGCTTGGTATTTTTGGCCTTCAATCGATCAGGAGTTTCTATCGGTTGTAAGGGAGTTGTCAAATAGAGCCTTACTTGTACTCGATTTCGTAAAGGTACTATCCTGTAGTTGGGCCTCTAGCCATGCTGAATTCATTGGGCATCATTGTAATCAGAATGGATCCGATCATTCGAAAGAGCGATGTCTCATGTATTACGGGGTTATCGATGTTTACAATTTGGTTGTATCCCACCCCCCCCCAAAAAAAAAAGAGAGTTCTCATGGGTGTCCCTAGTTTTAGTCTTCCTAGCTCAATGATTATATTATTGCTAGCTTTTCCAAACATACGAATACAAAAGCTTAGGTAAGTGATATTCGAAAGCGACATTATGATACAAGGTTGCTGTGGTTAAATATCAACTTTTTCCTTTGTTATGTCATTATTATTATTATTGCTGCTGCCGCTGCTGTTGTTAATGAATTGGCTTCTGGTGCTTTGGATACACCAAACAGGTGTCATTTTGGGCCCATTTAATGAAAAAAAAAAAAAAAAGTTCGACCATTCAATTCAATTTATAAGATGGATCTAATGTTACTCATCGTCTCAAATGAGCGTCGGTCTGATGATGCATAGCTCGATGACCAGACTAAACCACTTATTCAGAAGGAAAGGAAAAGAAAGAAAAACATCTGATGTTAAATCACCACATTACATGATTTATACCCTAAAGTTTATATCAGGCTGCAACAAACGAAACAACCACATTATTTTTCGATATATGTTGCGAGTTCTTTTATTTTTATTTTTATTTTTATTTTTTGTGGTTTGACGTGTGTGGTTGACTTCTACGGAAGAATGCTTAGTTAAGAGAGGACAAGCTATTTGAGGTATATTTTAGAGAAGGTCAATATTAGTGAAAAGTCCCACTCTATATCATTTTGTCGGCGACAATACATGTGCCCACCTTACGCCATGCCGATTGGCAAAGACACATTTCTTCTTTTACCTTCATTTTCATAATAATTATAATAATACATCACTCATATTGCTCATAATATACAAGATCTAGAAGTAGCTAGCTAACAACAACTTTGAAAGTTCAAATATTAATTCAAACTAACAAGTAGTGGGGGATTCGCAGACAAAACATTATTAATTAAGCAAGAACACATTTAGTAAAGCCATAATCTTAGTACAACTAAAAAAAATGAAAATAAAACAATTAAATGATCCACATAATGAAATTATACTCTATTCAACGACAAAAGCCCTAATCTTAAAAGTGCTAGCTTAAAAAAAACTTAGGAAACCAATCATACCTACAAATCAATTATTTGTCCAATCCCCTCATAAGGTCATGGTTCCTTTAAGCTAAGCTTTTTGCGCCGATAAAGTCTTAAAATAGAAGCTAAAGAAGATTAAAGCAAAACAAAAGGCCTAGACAGAAAAATCACAACGAGTGAGAATCTACTTAATTAGTCTTTATTTAAGTTGTTCAACTAGACTAATTATTCCTTAGCAAAAAACAAGACTATATTTAGTACTACTACTAGCAATACTCTCTAAAGTCTCCTTAGAACCTCGTCCTCTCGTACTTCTCCTTCTTCCTTGCATTGGATCTCCTTGCCATTGTCCTCTTCAAGGTTGATGCACTTGTACCATTTGGCACAGAAGACGTAAATCACAAAATCGATGGCGGTGAGCGCGGCGATCAAAAAGTAGAATCGGTCCATGTGGCCGTCGTTAAGGTCTTTAGGTATCCAACCGGGTTTCTCACCCCTAGCCGTTATTTCCATCACCATGTGAACCAGCAGGGTACTCACATAATTCCCTAGCGAAATTGAGGCCATGCAAAGCGAACTTCCAAAGTTCTTTATCCCATCCGGGGCTTGCCCATTGAAGAACTCCAATTGCCCAACGTACATGAAAACTTCCGAGGCACCAACTAGGGCATATTGAGGAACTTGCCAAAATACGCTCAAGGAGCTTGTCTTCTGCTCGGGGATGACACGTCTGAGCCTCTCAACCTCCGTCAAGCCTGCCGCAAGCATCGCAAACATTCCAATGATTAGGCCAATTCCCATTCTTTGAAGCTCGGTTAAGCCCTTAGGGTTTCCGCTTAGTCTTCCGGCAATGGGGATTAGGACCTGGCGATAGATTCCGGTGAAAATCAGGACACTGACGGTGTCGACGGCGGATATGCTAGCAGCTGGGAGGCGGAAGTTTCCGATGTGGCAGTCCATGATGTCACCTTGCGCCACAAACAGAGAAGCCATTTGAGTGAACACCACCGAGTAAATTATGGTGCAAAGCCAGACTGGTAACATTTTTAGGACACATTTTGCTTCCTCCACTTGGGTTACGGTGCAAACCCTCCATGGATTTAGTGGACCATTTAAATCCTTATCCGTCAGAGTTGCTGCCTTGTCCATAAACCTGATCCAGTTCCAATAACATACCTCAATTACGTCGTTTTTTTAAGAAATATTTTTACGCATCATTATATGTGATAATTACACTCGTAATTAGGATTCTCAAACTAATTCTAGAATTTGTGCATTACGAATAGATCTATTCATATATACAAAATGTAGCACCCAGAATAGCATACGTTAAATTTGATTATAAATATAACATTGGAGAATTATTTTACGACTCACTAATATAAATATTTTCTGTTGCATTGCAGACGTATTTTGATTTTATCCTTTCATTACAAAAGTCTATTTTTAACAAAACGTAAGTGGCCTACAAATTTTGTTAAAAAAAAATAGCACTAATTGATATAGATTCACTTTCTATATATATATATATATGTATGTATTTTTGTAATTTTGAAAGAATGACACCAATATATATCGGCCATCACTGTCAACTCAATTCTAAAAAGGAAAAAAAAGAATTAACAAGTTAAGTTTTTGTAAAAAGGAAAATTACTTTGAAAAAAAAAATTAAGGGCTTGTACAAGAAATAAAAGAGAACTTACGAAAGCTCATTGCTGTGGAGAATTTTTCTACTCCCTTTAATGGCGGATTTGGGTCCTCCAACCTCATACAGTTCTTCCGGATTTGCCGGAACAATATTCCATTTCCTAGCAGCAGCCGTGAAGACCTGAGCAACGCGCGGAATTGGATTCCCACATGGCTTAATGTATCGATATCCGGGCGAGCCACATAAAAACGACACCAGGGCTATAACTGCCGAACCCAAAGCCACGGAGAACCCTAAGGTCCATTTCCCCATATCCTCGAAGTACACCAAGACGGTTTCCGCAAAGAGCGATCCAACATTCAAGGCAAAGTAGAAGAAGCAAAAGAAAGCCCCCTTTGAATCCTTTTCTTTCGGGTTAGATTCGTCGAATTGGTCAGACCCGAAGGTTGCCAAAGTGGGTTGGTGACCACCATATCCAAAGGCCACAAGGTATATGGATATGTAGAATAAAGCTACCCCAAGCGACGACGAGGGCATGCATTCTAGCTTCCCATCACCACACCCCGCCGGTTTGATCATGAAAAGCCAAGATGACAAGGTTAACAGACCACAACCCTAGTGAACAAGGGAACAAATTTGTCTGATTAACCAATCATATCCCTCATATATTTATGAAAAGATGTTTTTGAGCAAAACAGGGCCAATACCTAGACGCCTAATAAAAGTGCTCCATATTTATCAAGAGAATGTTCATAAATGTCATATTTTAAGATTTACTTGTTATAAATAACATATATGTTTATTTATTATATAACTTAACATGTAATATAAATGATAGTGTGACATAAATCTTTAAGTGTGGTATGAACAAACACAACTTTTAAAAGTGTGACATAATATGTAATTTTCTCTATTTATTAGTATGACAGATTTAAATATCGTTCGATAAGAAAAATAATAAAGGGGTTCAGTGTTATCCAACGCTACAACTCATAATGTCTATCTTTACATACAAGTTCTACAATGATTTGAGTGGTCATGTAGGGCTCGTACTACTCATGCTAAATAGTATTGCTTGGCTTAAGACGAGTGATAATATCTTTTAGAAAATTATGGAAATAAAAAAGAAATAGGATGTTCAAAGAACCAAAAATAATTAATTACCAGCACAAGGATGCCTTGAAAGACTGCACATGTTAGATAACTGCCCCAGTAAGAATCACTGAGGAAGGCACCAATTAAAGAGCACAAATAAACAGTTCCAGTCCACTTGCTAACATTGTTTGCAGCATCGGCAGTGTCTTGCAGAAGAACTCTGCTTAAGAATAAAACCAAGTTCACACCAACTCCAAAGAAACACAGCGTTGCTAAGGCTTGATTGGCTACAAAAAGAGAAATAACATAAACTAAATCAACAACAAAGTTAACAAAATGAGTACTCTATATATATATTCTTAATTATGTAGTAGTTTAAGTTTACATACCCAGCAATAGATTTGCAGATCTCCACCCTCCTGTTCTCTTTTTAATAACAGAAGTTCCCTGGTGATTAATAGAAGTTATCATGGCATTCTGTTCATTTCCAAATTCTCCAGAACTTCTATTTTCTAATTCCCCGGACTGTTCATTTGTTAAAGAGAGAGAATATTAATTAATAACAACCCCATATATTAGCTATAAAAAATGACTCAATCTAATCAATACATTAAAATTAATTACCTGCCCTTTAATTAATAATCTCTAATAACTAATAGTGGTTATTACAAGGGATAACTAATACTATTTGCTTAAATTATAACTAGTTAGTACTGCTATAACAGAAAAAATAATAAAGTGAAAAGGCAGTCTTGCCGTTCCTAAAAATGTGTGTGTATTTATATATGACATCGAATAAACCTACTGAGGATAGTATTATTAACTTGAGGGACTGTAACGTAAACTTACTACTTTGTGCCAAAACCAAAAAAAAAAAAAAAGGAGCAAATTTAGTACTGCTTTTTTGCGATTATGTTCAATTTCATTTTTTTTCTTTTTTCTTTTTTCTTTTTTTTTTTTTTGCGTATGTTCAGTTTCAAAATTTGTGATTTACTATGTATCTAACTATAAAGCTTGGTCAATAGTATTAGAACAACTAGGAACAAACACCCATTATTCAACACGTTTATCAAAATTTCTTTTAATTGAATCAACCCTTGTAGTTTGCTGCATTGAATTGAAACGTATGCATTACATGCATGGAGTTTTTATTTCAGCAAACTCTAATCATGGAACAGAAACTACTCTGCCACAAAGTTTAATATAACTAATTAAAAACTTCAGTTTCATCCATTAATAGAGATAAGCTGAGCTAGCTATCCTTGATATGTGGAACTGCAATCGGTTCTAATTATCTCTCATATATGTATATGTGTGTGTGTGTGTACATAGTAAGGCTTAGCCGAATAATATTAAGGCTTAAAACTGAATTTATTGGTTAAGTGGTTCACTAACCTTTAGTACAGCCTCGTTGGTGAAGTTACGGGAATCCATATGGGTCATTGAAGGTTTCTGCAAATTAAGTACAATATTACAAATTATTAATTATAGGAAAAAAGTACAAAAAAAATATATATTAATTGATGGACGTTGGGTTTTAATTTGTTTCAATTGTTTAGAAATATATATACACAGGAAAAGATGAGCAAAATATTATTGACCGTTTATGTATGTGTGTTTTATCTTCATAAATCCTCCTCTTTTTGTCATGTATTAAATATCCTACCGAAGAGCGGAACCACAAAAGTTAGCGAAGGTTAGAATGTGACTGAATAAGTGAGGTTAGATAAATAAAAAGGTGTGTAATTTTAAAGGAGGTTTAAAAGGAGGTAATTGCAAATTTTATAAAATTTCATATAAAAAAAGTTTAGAGAGTCTATGAGAATCGTTGGTGGCTCTTTCCGTAATGTTAATGAAAATAAAAAAAAGTACGTATATAAAATTTTGTTGCCTTCAAATTTATCATATAGTCTTTCAAAGATCTAAGTGTAAAATGAAAGCACCTTATATATACAAATTACCATAAAACAATAAGTATATATTCATATATATATACACACACACACACACACACATATACATATAAGGATAGAAACAAACATGGGGAAATTATTGAAACGTTAAAAAGCAAGAAAAAATGAACATACTGTGACGAATGGAGACAGAAAAAGGCATAAAAAAGAATGGGAAGAAGAATATAAAGGCACGAAATCTAGAAGGAAGTAGGAAGAGAATTAAGAAGCTGCATTGATCGTTTAGTGGGTGTTAGAGTTCATTTTATAGACAAACAATTTGAGTGTGAGTGGGGTGCAGAACGAGTAGAGATGCCATATTCAATGTTCCTTTATCCTTGTATCGAACAAAATATATATATATATATATATATATATATTAAAAAAGGATATATATATATATATATATTAAAAAAGGAAAAAAATGTTGAAATGGGCAAAGCAAGGTTTGTGGAGAAGATCAATCTGTGCCACAAACTTGGTCATTCCTTGCATGAATGGAATTTAATTTCCACGTCAAAATGAAAAATAAAACGTGATCTCTATCTTTGCTTCTCTCACTTTTATTTTTATTTTCAGTGACCTAGTGATGAATGATAATGCCTCCTCATTTTCAATTTTGAATTTATAATTGTCAAGAAAAAACAGAAACTTCCAAAATTTTCATCACTAAACATAAACAACAGTCGTTCAACAGCTTTTCAATGAAACGGCCAACCAAGATCTTCAGTCCTAGTTATAACATATTGCTTATAAATTTGGAATCCGTACTAATATATAAATTTTATTTGGCTCATTACATAAAATTATAAAAGCGTATTAAACAAAGGAAATTAAAATTCAAGTTACCTTGACCAAACCTTTTGCGGAATTTGGTGACGGCGAAAGTAACTTGTTCCGGGATATTCTGAGACTCCGGTGACGGAAGAGAGTGAGTGGTAATGCTTGTCACAAGATGAAATTCAGGCCGGAAAAGTGCTCGACTCGCCGGGAAATTTGAGAACCCCCTAAACCCTTTTGTCATTTATGGTGGAAAAGTAACTGAGTTAATAAGTTTGCACCGAGCAACAATATTAATGGATTTACTATTCAGCCTTCTTCTCACATATTATACTCAAAACCTGAGCTCTCAGGCACATGCGAATATTGCTATTCAGGTCATAATTGTTTTGGCTCTCTAAGGCGTATTTATATACTGAACGTTGGCCAATATTAAAAGTCGGATAGTTAAGGCTCTTTTGTTGTATAACTAACTCCTTATAAAACTCCACGCCTTTCTCATCCAGGACAGAAAGATGGATCTACTTTGAACTTTCTTTTCTTAAAGAGAATAATAAATAATTATAATAATAAATCACTATGATTATTATAAAGATGTTTTCTAAAAGGTATTTATCTGGTCGTGTCTTAATTATCTTTTTTTAAAAGCAAAAAAAAAAAAAAAAGATAATAAGATGACTAGATAAATCCCCTAAAAAAAGATGACTGGATACATCATAAAAAAAATAAGACAAGATCAATATTCGCAAGGTTATATCCTTTCTCAGATCTATATTAATGGAGTTTACTCAAATACTGGCCACAAGATTTCGCAAATCACTCAACTACTTACAATAGAAGTTATAGGCTTACGACTTAAAAACAACTCGATTTACAATATTGCTCTTGTCTGGTTGGCTAGTTAAATAGTCAAATATTAATTAATTGGTAATTTTGTTGAAGGATTGGATACAAGAAACCCGATAGCCCGTCTAACCTAATTAACCCATCTTCATGTAAACTTGTGATGTCAGGTTAGGTCCACATTATCTTACTAAAAAGGTCGAGTCAATTCATCTAATTTACTTAAAATAATTTTTTACCATTTGTTTGTTGGTTTATGATTTATATATTAGAACTTATTTTGCGGACCTTTTTATTTTTTATTTTTTTATGTTAGTTTAGGACTAGCTAGATAGTGTTAGAACTTTGCTAGATGATAAATTATAGCTTTTTCTTTCATATATATATATATTTATTTATTTTGGATTGAATTGTTAGTTTATTTCTTATGTTCTATAATGATCAACTGTGGCCTCATGCCACCCAACTCAATCTGACTTTAATTGAACAGGTTAATTTTAACTGTTTGATTGGTTGGATGGGTTAAATTAATCGAACTTGATTTTAATTGAGTAGGTTGAAAAATCTAAAACAATCAATCTATCTAGTGACTCATTAAAAATTGAACTGCTTCTTTTTCATTTTTTTTTACACATTGGAGAAAAACTATGGGGTCCATTACAAGAATGGTGTTGATAATTAGGAGCTTGTTTTCTTTTCTTTTCTTTTCTTTTTAAACAAGGAGCTATTCTCCTTTCAATTATATTTGATTCTGAAATTTCTCTATTATTAGATTGCATGAATTACGAATATAAACATTAAAACTTAAAATTTTTGAACTAAAAATAATAGCTTTTCAAACGATTACGAAATGTCTTCGAAAATCAATCAACCATTTAAAATTCTTAATTGGAGACCAAAAATTTCTACGGGTCTAAAATCAGATGCTTCGGTTTGGAAGACAAATTCTCTTTCCTTTTTTTAATATTCTAATATTCTAATATTATTCTTTTTTTTTTTGCACAGATTCTATAATCATTCGTTGGCCATATCATATACTTTTTTAATGGAAAAGATTGTTTATCTTTTATTTTTTTTCTCAACAAAATTAAAATGTATTCTAATATCATTCCTTGTTCATGTTTGAATACATTTTAATTATGTTCAGTTTAAACATAAAAGATAAAAGATTCTTTCCATTAAAAAATAAAAAAAAAAAGATTCTTACAACACATGGACGATATAAAATAGATTTAAGTTAGAATTTGAAGGTGTTTAATAATGTTAGCAACTTTCAAAGACAAAAAACATGCCAATTAATTAATTAAATCATTTTTTTTCCTTTGGAATAAAAAAAATGCATTTTCAATATTTTCTCCACTACGCACATTAATGTATTGCATACATATATGAAATTGGACACAAAATAGAATCTTCCTAACCTGTCTCCAAACAAAATTAATATATTAGCTCTTTTTCACAAAACAAGAGCGAGATTCTTGCCTGTATATGTGAATATATGATTGTCTATATTGATGATTTGTTATCATCTATCTGAAGCCTACTCATACTCGAAAAATGCGTGATGATGACTTTTTTGAATGAAAAATGCATGATGAATTAATCATATTGGTTTTGAGATATAATGGTAAGAACAAATTAAGTACTTGATATTTAATCAAAGGATAATAAGCTCAACAAAATGGGTTAATTAGTTTTTTTATGCGATAAAGTTTGCCTAAAATAAGCAAGGTGACTACATGTTTGTTCTAACTTTTTACTAGTACCTCGAGAAAATTTTGTACTCGGTTTTGATTTTTGTTTGGATTTATTAGTCCTTAAACTAAATTAGTTTGAGTCTATTAATTTTCCACCTTCCAAATACAAAAGCTACCATTTTCATGCTACAGGAAAATCTCTGATTGCCAGATCGCTCCATACTATAAACAAATACACACAAATATATAATCTTCACCACTATTCTAATAATTAGCTTAAAAAATCTCATCCATTTTCTCTCTTCTTTTCTCTTTAGTGTTCTCAAATTTTTTCCTAGTTCATGTATTTTTCCTTCTAAATGCAATGGAAGATGATTCCTCAAGCATGATTTCAAGTGCCAAAACAAATAACAATTACGCAATTCATCATCATTCGATGAATAAGCGTCCAAGACTTGAACATCATTATCATGATCAAGTTGCTACCAACATTAACATTGCCACCCCATCGTCCGCCAAGTTCAAAGGGGTTGTGCCGCAGCAAAACGGCCATTGGGGCGCGCAAATCTACGCGAACCACCAGAGGATTTGGCTCGGCACGTTCAAGTCGGAGAAGGCGGCAGCCATGGCCTATGACAGCTCCTGCATCAAGCTCCGGAGCGGCGACTCCCAGAGGAATTTCCCCTGGACTAGTCTCACTATTCAAGAGCCGGATTTCCAAAGCCACCACACCACGGAAACAGTCCTTAGCATGATCAAGGACGGTTCTTACCAGTCGAAATTCGAAGAATTTGTAAGGAATCGGTCTCAATGTAAGGAAGATCGCGTTATCGCGAATTCCGTTACTAATCATGATCATCAATACCTCAACAAAATAAAGGGTCATGGAGATTCACAGCTCTTGACAAGGCAACTATTTCAAAAGGAATTAACACCAAGTGATGTTGGTAAGCTCAATAGACTTGTCATCCCCAAAAAATATGCGGTCAAGTATTTTCCTTACATTAGCGAAGATAATAATAATAATAATAATAACAATAATAATCATGTGGAGGGAAATGGAGTAGAAGATATTGAGCTAGTTTTCTATGACAAGAAAATGAGGCCTTGGAGATTCCGCTATTGTTATTGGAGAAGTAGCCAAAGTTTTGTCTTCACAAGGGGTTGGAATCGGTTTGTGAAGGAAAATAACTTGAAGGCCAATGATATACTCACGTTTTATGCATGTGAAAAGTGCTGCCGTCCAGGAATTACAAGGGAGGTGATTAATGGCCAAAGTTTTTGCTTAATTGATGTAACCCATATCGGGGTTAACAAAAATGTTCAAAGCGACGAGCGTTGGAATAGTGATAGTAATAATAATAATAATGAAGGAATAAATAATTATTATCGTTGTGATAAATTGGTGGAGAAGGATTGGAAGCTAAGTTTTGATCATCACCAAGGCAGTGATCAATGTAAACACGATGAAGAAGATCATATGTCCAAGTCTAAGAATGTGGAGGAGAAAGGATTTAGGCTCTTTGGTGTAGACATCAAGTCATGAGAAAGAGAGAAATGCCTCAATTGCAAAAGATTATTCTTTTATTTGTTTATAAGTTATAAGGCTGTAACTAGTGGAGGGCCTTACCGTAGAGCAAAAATTACATATCAAGGTTTCAATCCTTGATTAGAATAGGAATTCTTTTTTTTTTTTGGGCACACTTGTAACTAGACTCCTATTCCAAATTTCTACAGTGCCTACTAGCTAGAGAAGGATATATATTGTCCTTTTCTTTGCTTGCACTTGTAAACAATTTGAGAATTATTTGGTTAATGCATAAAAAAATATTTAAATAAAATTGCTTATCTGACATCATCTTCATGTTATAATATTGGATATGTGACGAAATATTCTTATGAGAAAAATGGAGTAAATTACAATGAATATAACCTAAACTTGTTTTCAGTCCAAATGGAGAAAGAGACAAACGAGTAATGATAAGGACAGGACCATATTACACTATTCATCGGACTTATTAAGTCCAACATTGCGAAAGTATTCTTCCACACATATATATATATATATATATATATATATTTATATATATTAGCTGTAGAGAGGAAAAAGTCGTCTCCCGCTTAAGCACTTGACTCCATTTGTGTACTCCTAATTCCAAACTAGTTTTCTTTTTATTTTAAAAATATAAATTAGTTTTTAGTTTACCTTCGCAGCATAAAAATATATTTAAGAGCCTGCATATATACGTAGACCATCAAATCTGATATGTGCAACAGAGTCTACAAATAGTTGGACCCGCCAACATCTGTTTGGTATAAAGTAATTTGGTTTGGCCATTGTATGTAGTATAGATAAAAAGCTGGACACCACATCTTGTGTAGGGTAATTTTGTTACTTTTTTTTTTTCTTTTGGCTTGTAACAACAAATCTTGTTCATTCTATCTTTTGTTTGGATCTTCGTGATAACTATCCTTTTCCTTATTTATAAATCTATTTTTTGTGAAAATTTATGGATCTATAGTGTTTGGACATTGGTTTTAATATTTAGTTCAAACTAAAATTGTTGCAACAATTTAAATTTTGTTAGAAAAATATTGTTATAAAATCGATTAAAATTTGAATTTTTTTTTATTTGGACAGGCAAACCAAACATATAATTATTTTTGGAGAAGGTCCGTCCGTTTTTATGTCGGATTTTAGAAAAAATGGTTGAGAACTTTGGGATATTACACCTTTTTCTTGTAGTTACATAGTCTAACAGGTCAAAGTGTTAAGACTCTGGAAAAGTTAATTTTATCCATAATCCAATCAAGATGAAATCTACATATGCATTAAACTTCAAGAAGAAAAGGTTGCAAAAATACTATTTTTTCTTAAGTTTATGCACTTGTTATAACCGTATAAACGCAAGGCTCTAAATACATGAAGTTTGGTTAATTTTTAGGTCATTTATAAAAACGAGTTTAAATTGAGAGTTTAAACTGAAAATACTATAATATGTAAATTATGTAAGAGAAAATACTATTGAAAGACTAAGTACCGTAGCTTCGAGACGGCCTATTTGTTTTCCCGAAACTTAGAACCACTATAATATGGTAGATTGGCGGCCTTCATATCATGCATGCTTATTAATATATCATGATGTTCGTGTTTTGTTTCTTTCACTTTTGAGTCACTCATGAAGAAATTAGCTAGAGAGAAAGAGAACTAATTCTGTAGCAATTAGCTGACATTTGTCACTTTGCAGCCTTTTTTTTTCCACACACGATTTGAATTCGGACCACAAAAACAGAGAACATGTCTGGCGTGTGCACAATGCAGATATAGAATGAGCCATCATATTTCGTTTGCTACTTTTTCTTTTTCTTTTTTTATAATTTTCTGTACAAAAAGGAAAGGTTATCAAAAGGATAGTGCCAAATCTTTATCCTTTATTTTAACATCTACAACTTTAGATACGACTTAAAAAATAAGTTGGAATTGAAAATTTGAATTAAAAACATTATAACATGTAAATAAAAATACTGTTGAAAACTTAAATGTTAGCAATTTTAGATAAGTTATCAAATAACAACAAATTCACTGGAGTTATCCAATGACTAAATTTGATAAATATTAAATTTACTCAATTTTTTTTATTTACTTATGATCAAATTTAATAAATCAATCTAGATGTATCCTCTAGGTAAATTGAAAAATCTAGAATTTATTCCCATATATTCCCAAATTTATTTATTATTTTTTATTTAAAAAATATCTACTAATTTTTTTGCTAATAAATTTTACCTTATAATCTTCTTTTAAATTAAAGATATTTTCAACAACTGTGAAAGATATATACTATTTACCACTTAAATATTCAAACCTACTAACTACAGTTTTATAAACTAAAACTAATGTGAATTGATTGCTAAGTTAATTCTACAATTACAAATTACAAGCTAATTTATGTTTTAATAAGATTACCTAGAAATATCATATTTTCTAGTAATGGAAAGCTCGATATATCCAATATCTTTATTTCGGGCAAGAACTAGATTAAAGACGATAGCATCTAACTTCATATACATCGATAGAGTTATTGAACATTTGAACTTGACAAAAATTTCTTGTTTGTCGTTTTCTTGGGGGGACAGTGGGCCGACAAAAATACTTGAGACCTAACAAAAACTTTAAAAGGAAAAAAATTAAAAACAAAAATTCATGATGTTGGAGACCAAAAAACAAAGAAAGAAGGAAAAAGAGAGAAATAAGTAGTCGTAAAAAATATATATATAATATAAAAATTTATGCCTGAAAAATCTCGAAGGTAGACTAACGCATAGTTTCTCATCTGACACTAATTCATTTGAAGTGACAAAAAGGGCCCAGATGAAAGGAGGGATGCACTGTTAAAAACAGAAACAAGAAAAAAAAAAAAAGGACAAATTAATTCACATAGCCAGTTAGCTCTATATTCTTATTTTCTGAGGAAAGAATCACGCTATTGCACCTTGCATTGTTTCCCTAATCAAAATAGGACTCTTGTTGATGGAGCATAGAAACTTGACTAAAGGATTCGTTTCCTTTTCGCGAACATTTTTTGAGAATATAAATTTATTATTGACCAATCTCAAAATTATTGTTTATTTAGCATAAAGACTCGACATTTGTTCAGAGTCACATTAGTTTGTAATGTGACAATTAGGATGCTAATCAACTTAACAATGAATAAAGTTCAATATGCACGGATGAAGCATATCAACGAGAGCTAGCTATCACTTTGTGCGGGAAATTTTTGAAGAAGGTGAGATATTTCTTCATCAGAAAAATCATGCATATATGATGATTTAGGGGGTCAAGACAATCAAGTTCAAACACTGTTTGGACTTTGATCAATATGATACGAGTTTGAACATTTTCAGGTGTATCGCATTTGCGGGTGCATTTGGAGCCACTGCTGAAAACTTCGTTTACTTGAGGATACGTGGAATTGGGAAGTTGAGTGGGACTGACAAACTCGTCAAGGTGGGTATTTTGACTTCTTTTGTAAAAATCTCATATTAGTTAAGAATGAGTTGTAGCTAGTTTTTGGCTGATTATAAACAGGGTCTAACCCCTCTTAGTTTGATCATCTAAAAATTGGGAGATTTTTTATTTAAAAAAATTAAGTGATTTCCTTTTTTTCCTTTGTTAAATATTTTGGGAATTTTTTTTCCTTAAGGATTAAATTGTCTGAAATACTATGATGCTTAAAATTGTTTGCTAAGTATGTTGTGTTTAACACCTCAAAATCGTACTAAATATATTTTTTAGGATGATCTATATTATTGAGACGAGAAGAAAAAATTAGGCATCCATTTTGTTCCTTCTTTGTAAGACGACATTTTATGTATACATTTCTATGATAAGCATTGAAAATATAATTGGCTCAACTTTAAACCACAAGATAATTTTAATTTTGCAATTAAGTCGTCGTGGAGATTACACATGTTCTTTTTTAATTTTAACTATACCTATTTTATTTATGAAGCCATTGATTGACTAAAGCAACAACAAATTGTCATCTACTTAAAAATGGTATGAGATCTTTTGCATACATTTTCAATTTTAATACAAAATATAATTTAATTTAATATTCAGAAATATAAATTATAAATATATCAAAAAAGTACCAAAAAGAAACAAAAAATAAAATAAAATTTCATGAAAAAGGCACCATTCATGTTAGACGACATATAACATGTTTCTAATCGACAATAGAGCAAACAACCAAAATTCGTTATTATTAGTAAACCTACAAATTATAAGTATTTATATGGTAGGATAAGTATTCTTATGAAACCGATAGGTATTATTATTCTAGTTGTTAGATTAACTTATAGATGATCAGAAGTTGTTCTACGTTGTGTGCTGTAAATTTTTAACGTAGATACTCATAAATCAGAAAGTTGAAAAGTTAATTCAGTAAAATAGTAATACATACCGGGAGAGTAAAATTGATCTCCTCATAAAATATATGTAATTAAGAGAAAGAAGAGAGCAGAATAAAGTAAAAATCAAACAACAACAACAAGAAGACTTGAAGCGAAAAAAAAAAAAAAAAAGATGTCAACAATTATTCACGACATTTCTACCATAGAAATCCCTTTATTAATGATAACTGAGGTTGCTGATACTAGAAGTGTTTTCTGCACTCTTCGCCGCAGCTATATTGGCAGCTCTCTCTTGTTGCTTACGGTACTTTATCCCGCAAGCGTTACACAGGCTCTGAAACATACATATTAACAAATTAAATCAGAAATTAGAGATTTTGTGATGTAAATAAACTAAGAAAGCAAGCAAAAAGGTTACCACCAAGTACTGATTTGGTAGAGAGTCGATCTATTCAATAATGTATACAAGTGTGTTAAAAAATGTGGTTGGAACTTATAGTTCGAACTTTAATACTGAAACATTCAAGAGCTTTATACTGTAGTATATTTTTACTTTATATTATAACTTATAAGAATTTTATTAATAAGTTCCAACTTCATTCGCAAACAAAATATGTTTGAGTAAGTATTTGGACAGGCTAGCTACTTAGTGAGAAATTCATATGAGAAATTCATATGGTGTGGATCATGCAAGTGGTAGAGGGAGTCAATTTGTGGTGAAACCAAAATTATTACGCAATTACATTTTCTAATATTGTCTCTCTTTTTGCATGCGGTTTATCTACTTTTTCTATTTTATTCTTTTCATGAATGAACTTTAGATGGAATTTAATTTACTTTTTATAGTTTAAGGTTTCAAAACCATAAGTTTACATTGGAATATAGTTCATTTTTTATTTATGCGGAGGTGTTAGCTTGAAATATGCGTACAATTAAAGGGTCACAATTTTAGGTACAACTGAAATTTTTTAAAAGATTTAATTTACCTCGATATTATTGCAATATAGAAACTTTTTAGGCGGTAAAGAATTTGGAGGGACAAAAATAAGAAAAAGCCATTAGGTCTCGAGGAAAAATGGCACATTAGACAGCTCTGCCTCTGTATGAAAGGATATTATGTATATACTTTATACTTTTTTTCTCTTACTAGCTACCCTCTATCTATTACAGGCAAAGAAGTAATAAAATTTTGATTTTTGTATCCCTTGTTTTATAAAAAAAATTATACTTGGACCTCCACTTAATAATAAAGTACTTTAATATATCTTCTCATTTTATAAAAAATAATCTTCTATAGCATATCTTTTGGATCTCCACCTTTCGCCAAAAAACTACTAAAAAGGTAAAGACTAAGCCGTTTGAAAATAAAGTTTGAATTTTATGAGAAAAATTATTGTAATAAAATTGATTTGAACAACAAAATTATGATTCGAACCCCATTTCCACACCGGCAAAAAAAAAATTTAAGAAGTAAAATTTAAGAAATAGACCTTGGGACCAAGAGGACCTCTGCGCCACATGGGAGTAGTCCGAGTTTGGCAGTTAGGGTTGCAGCAGCGCTTATTATTTGCATCACCATCACCATCTACAAGTACATGCTCCTCTACTACTCCAACTTCTCCTTCTACATCCATTATTGCCTTATTATCATGATCAATATCACTGTGCTGTTTTTTCAGTCTATTATTCAGCTTCCTTCGAGAAGATTGGCCTGATCTTGATCTAAAACCAATATTATCATGGCATTGAATATTGTTCTGTATTGATGCTTCAGAAGAATATGCGCTTCTGTATTGATTATAGTCCATGATATTGGCATTGAAACTAGAATTTTTAGGAGGTGAGTGTACATGTACTTGGTCTGCTTCTGTGTTAATAATCTGCCCCATATTGGTCCCGATTTGGTTGAATCTTCCAAAGTTATTGTTTGGTGCTCCACCATTAGTACTAGTGTTGATGAACGTATTACTATAATAGTTGTTGCCGGTAGTATGGTCTCCTGAAACGACATTGTTGTGACCATATTGCCAAAAGTGCATGGGGGGCTGAAAAGGCATCAAACGACAATTGACTGATCAAAAGACAATTTAAAATGGCTAAATGATTTGCGGCTTTAAATAAAATTTATGCACATAAAAGTACTTAGATTGGTAGTTGGAGGCACAATTTAATGGTAAAACTATACCCGACTCTATTTATAGGGGACGAGTTCGAATTTCTCACCCGAAGTTTAAGAAAAAAAATACTCAATAGATTTTTGAAACTCTTATTTTCCAATATATGTAACAGTACATTTGATTAAGGGAGCATATTTTTTATTTATTAAGATATACGTGCTTCTATATATTGCCTGTAATCTAATGTCATTGCCATATATGGTCAAAACATTCTTAGTTTGACGATTTTTTACCCAATATTATTGGGTTCCAGTTAATGTAATTTCACGTTGTTGTCTAATGGCTTTATTTAACGGAGTTATTTATTAACTTATGTGTCATGTGTGCGCTGTAAAATTAAATTCCTTACTGAAAGTGACAGAAATATTACGTTTATTTCTTAAAATGAAATTTATAAAAGCATAACTTACAACAATTAGGTAAAAATTGTAAAGGGATAGTTAACAACAATAACCACGATTTCCAATAATCAATAATTGACAGTATAAAAAAAAAATACAATCTTCAAAAAAAAAAAAAAGAATGTATGACTGGCTATAACCACAGAAAAAAGAAAAGAGAAATTGTGTGCGTGGGCGTGTAAAACTATTCGCTTTTTTTTTTTTTAACCTCAAATTAATTAAGACACATTTAAGCCGTTTATTTTTTCAAACAAATGAAGAGAAGAGTAAATTCTTCACTCAAAAAGCTTCTTATTAATTGTTAGTTGTTCATTAAAGGTTGCAACAATATCTTAATTATAGATTATTAATTATTGGCACTAACTAAACGGAATTTAATCAATAAAATCATAGAAACTACAATATTGATATGACAAATTAACACGCCAAAATGGATAATTAATCAGAAACAAGTGCAAAGATATATGTACCTGATCACGAGTAGTACTGATGTGAGTTTCATTGAAATAGTTAAGACTAGCTTGTTGGGAACTGAAAGGGCTTGCATTAAGAGATTGGAAAATTTCAGTTGGATTATCATCATGGTAATCATGATTAGGCATGCCTAATCTCAGAGTAAGGTCCACGTAACCCGCTCGATTAATAGAGTGATTATTGTAGCGCAGCTTGTTCATTTGAGATGCTTGTTGAATCCTCTGAAAAAGATCCATCACCTAAACTTGCACTGACAAAGTAGTATATGATCTGGTCAGTTTTTTGAAATCAAAATTTCAATTAAGATTCGTACCATGCAAAATTAAAAACAAAAAATATTGGTGATAATAATAATAATAATAATAATAATAATAATAATAATAATATATTTTCTTGAGAAAAAGACAATAGTATTGATTAATTAGTCAGTGATCCACATGAACAACACAAGGATCTTAGATAGAGTAAAGAATTGCGATTGGCCCAAGTATGTATAAACATTTTTGAAACTGAAGAAAAAGTACTTGATGAGGTGAAACAGAATGCACTGAAAAGGCTGACACAAAACTACATTATATCATATGTGGACAATATTACACACGCTTATAGCTACGATTAGACAACAAACACATCGTGGATTTAGAAGCAGTACAAACTAATATAATAGAGATAAGAATATATAGGCTGAACAAATATTCTGTTGATTGATTATCACTTCTTTTATTACAAACACTCTCACAAATAGATCTACATGTCTTGCTATATCAAGTAAGGTCATCAAAATCATGTAATAAGTAATTCTACTAATGAGATATGGAATGTAAGACAAATATATGTGTGTGTGTGTGTGTGTCTGTGTGTGTGTGTGTATGTAAGTGTTTTTATATGGATCTGATTGACAATCAATCATCTATCCATTTGAGAAAAGATACATAACAAAAGATGATTTCTTCTCTTAAATAGATAGAAGAATCAATCTATATATACACTGACACGCACACATGTAGATATTTAAACCTGGGCAAAAATTTGTATTTTTTACTTTGTGGTGGAGTCAAGTGTGGTTTACCTTTAAGTCTGCAATCACAAGATCTATAATATTTTTCATACATGCAAAAATGAAGAAAATTAGAGGCGGCTCCTTCATTTTGGGTGGAAGATCAAGATTATAAACTGCCTAGATAGTAGCTACAAAAGACACCATTAGAAATATTTCGCACAACAAATACCCACAAATTCTAAAAACCAAACAAAGAGATGAAGGATTGATGATCAAATAAGGTTGTAGTAACTAATTAACGTACCAGAGGTATATATGTAGGAGATTTTAGCCTAACTAATGAGAGGGAGAGAGAAGAGTGATGGAATATAATATGGGAGGTGATATTCAAGCTGCGCTCGATATGTTGTGTCTTATGTGAGAAAAAGCAGCCACATTTATATAGGGCTTGTGGAGGATCTTTGCAAGCTGCAATTTTTTTATTTTTTATTTTTCAAAATAGGTCTTAAAAATGTTACAAAAATAAAACTATGAAACTCACAATAATTAGGACGTTAGATGGTCATCTGATGAAAATTGTACGATCATGTTGATCATGCATGTTAAGCCTATAAGTGGAGCATTCTTGATGGGACCCCCATATTGCAAACGGCAACCAATCACAGGGCTTGGAAATATTCATCACAATCAGAAACACTAGATCACTTAGAGACTATGATCTGTATTCTTCTCTTTGGTAACGTTCCATAGTGGTTTGTCCATTAGTAATGACGATTTGGATGACAGCTTAGCCGATTGAAAAGACAATGTTGCCCTTGTAAATTTTCCATTTGTGCTATAAAAACGTTAACAAATGTTTCATCCTAATTTGACCAAATTTTGAACCCATATTTAGACCAATATTGCATGTTGCTCATGCTTCTGTTGGATAGAACGGGCACCTCAACAATTCAAATTCACGTTTCCTCCATATGCTGCCGATATTTTAAGGTTTCTACAACTTATAAATAATTTTGATAAAAGAACGTTGGAATTTATTTTTTTTTGGGAATATTGAGGACATATCAATATTTTTTTTTATTTAGAATGAACATATAAAATTATCAAATGGCTCAAATTTATTTATTTTTTAAAAAATTAAATGCCAACCTTGAGGTTTAGTGTTCAAATTCTCTATCTCCATGTTAGAAAATACACTTTTTGTTGTCAATATTCACGCACAATTAGAGCTATAATTATATGTCTCTCAGCAATACAGTTTTTTATTTTTCAAAATATGAGTGTAAGAAGCTAATTTAGTTCTAAATATTTGGATTATAGCAAATTAAAGCACTATCTGAAAGACCTCTATTTATAGTTTCTTAATGATAT
Source organism: Artocarpus hirsutus (assembly GCA_946598075.1). Lineage (NCBI taxonomy): Eukaryota > Viridiplantae > Streptophyta > Magnoliopsida > Rosales > Moraceae > Artocarpus > Artocarpus hirsutus. Next base: position 55,154 of record CAMOHE010044972.1, read on the forward strand.
TCTTCATACTAGTTAAAAAATAAGTCTAAAAGAAATCAAGTTAGACATTTGTTTGGCAACATCGTTTCAACTGTTATAGTAAAACTCTCATATATACTACAGTTTAAAACTCTCATATATTACAGTAAATTATTTTCAACTATATTCCCACTGATTTTCCAAACACACTATTTATCTAGAATCTATTTTGTCTTAATTCCACTCTAATTGTCAAAATAGGATACGCAAAAAATAACTTTATAAGCATATTTATTTAATAAATATCTCAAGTTTGTTACATTAAACAATACGAGGAGTTTTTGGGATCTTTAATTTTTGTCTAAGCCTACCATTAGGAGTTTTTCGTACGCAGAAGCAGGGTAGTCATCTAGAATTGTACACGTCAGCATCGTGTGTTTGTCAACTACAGCTCACCTTCTCTTCTATTTCCTTTCCGTTGGCCGGCGTTGAGGGCTTCGCTCTCATTAGTATCTTGATGTATGGGGCTTTTTATGATGGTTTTCGCCCCCCAATTACGTGTGCTTTTTTCCTTTTCCGTTTAGTATTTGGGTGTCTTTTGAGGGACTTCTCCGATATCAAAGATACATGTAACGACCAGTAGAAGCACGTGACCTCAGTCAAAAAACAAAACCAGTCTATATATTTATCATTAGCGTTTTTTTTCTCCAGTTTGTTCAATGAGTGAAGCCACAAGTGACTCTTTCTCTAACTCTCTCTCTCTCTCATAAGTCATCCTGTTTTTAATTTTCTCTATTTATTTAGCCTCTTTCTCTCTTCCCCCGCCTCGTTTTCTTGGAATTTCTTTTCTTTTTTTTTTCTTTCATATTATTATTATTCCTCTCCAGTATCCATAAATCCACACTTCTATAAATATATCTCTTATTTCATCTAATTTTCGATCACAAACTTTTTTTTTTTTTTTTTGTTCTAGCTTTATTTTCCACTTTATATCAAAAGTTTAGTTGCAGCAACCAAAAAGTGTTAGCTTCAACGTTTAACATACAGTAAAATTATTCTTATCAGTTTTGGAATCTGGACTACGAACTCTACTAATTTTAGGAGGTTAGTTTTAATGTTGATATTTTTTATATACATATCATTTAGAAAATGTATAATATTCGATACATAAATTATTATATAAAAATGTTAAACGTTTTACTTAAGTTTAATACAACTATCACTCCCTACTGAATTCAAATCCTAAACCTGTCACTGGCAGTGGGAACGGCCCCCACAATTGTTAAACTTTTTGAAATCGTTAGATATAGTCAAAATCATTACTAAAGGATAGTTACTCACCAAGAAATTGTCATGTTCTTCGTCTTAAAACTTATGTCCTTGCGTTCTCTAAGGTTAAAGGTTTCTTGATATCAGGTGATCTCTTTTTTACGTATGTTCATATTGGTGTATCTTTTCAAGCATTTTTTTTTTTTTGTTTGTAGAGTTTGACACGCACTATTTTCCCTCAAGCATTAGATCAAATTAATAATACGAAAAAAATGCTGTACATCGACTATATGCAGTTCCTCTGATAAGAACGGCCCTCAACATCTTTATCCATGCACACCAGCAAAATCCTGTTACTTCTTCTGGTTCGTGTCCCTTTTTTTTTTTTTTTTTTTTCCCTCCTTTTGTTCGCTATTCTTGGGTTGTTAATTAACCAATCACAACAAGATTTTAAATCTGATATAGACAAATTATTAGATAAGAGAGAGCGAAAGTATGAAAACATATACTTGGAAACCAATAAAAACTGAAGAAGGATGCTTTCTAAATTCCCAAGCATATGCTTTCAAGTATTTAACACCTTTGGACATGAAAATAATGCATGAAAATCAGTGCCTGAAGTGATAGAACTTTTTAAATGATCAATATGAACATGCTTAAAACTTTCATTGACGAATAATATTGCCAAGCGTTTTTTGTTATTTTTTTTTTATCTTAGTCAATATCGACAAAAATTAACAAACAGTTGAAAATTATAAATTGGTCCAGAGAAGATGCCTTTTCATAGGAATATTATACATCGATTTCCTCGCGGAGAGACCGAGGTAACGTTTGAGTGTCACGTTATACGTGTACAAGCTTAAATTAGCCAAAACAAAACAAAAAGACATACTTCTGTTTTTATATATATATTTTAATTCCTCTATTTATTTACTTGATTGATAAAACCAAAATGACAGTGCTTGCTTAGAGCCAATTCTTATCGTTTTCTTTTTATCCGAGATTCTTTAACGAGTGTTCGGTGTAGTTGCACTACAGAACAATTTTGCATGGTGGGCAGTTTCGTCATTTAAGGTCAACTCTCACTTGGTGCTCATGAATGCTCTCGTTGGATCCTCACCTTTCCCTGAAGCTGATGTTGTCGTATGATTTTTTCTGTTTCCTATTTTCTTATTTAAAAATTAAACCCAGCATTGCGCTTTTGAAATTCATCATTTTTTTTTATATGATTGGCTATTTGAAAAAAAGTTTATAAAGAAGTTCATTAATGCCTCTAGAGAAAAAGTATTTTTCAATCTAGTTATTACACATTGATTTTTCCTCAATACAAGCATTTTTTTTCCCACTAGGGGTGAGATATTTTCTAATTAGTATGAGAAAATGCTTGGAGTAAAGCCCGCAATTTCAAACACGGCATGATGACACGATACAAAAACGACACAATATAAATGGGTTTGGACCGCACGAATATTAATTAAACCATAAATAGGTTGGCACAATTAACACGAAAATAAACGTGTTGGATTCGTGCTAGCATGTTTAACACGCTTAATTAAGCGTGTAGTAAATGTGTCAACATGACCCGCACGTTTATAAAAAAATTTAAAAATTTTATAGCCTTCAAGATTCGAACTTGCACCTAAGGGTGCTTTTTTGTGCTTCACACGACAACGTTGGGCTACCTTTTGATATCCAAGAATAGCTTTTATTATATTTATATTGATTTTTTGCTTTTGAAACCAGAAGTCCCACATCAAAAGTGAATGGAGCTTTCTCTCAACTCTTCTCTAATAAATGCCTCAGTTTCGCTCATGAAACCTGCATTATAAACGAAAGGCGCTTATGGCTTGGAGGCCATTCTTCTCTGATGAGAAGAAAATAAAAATACAGTTTAAAGTATTTAATAATTTAAAAATTAGAGAAAAAAATTAAAATACAATTTAAAATATTTAATAATTAATATTTATTATTTAAAGCTTTTTAGTATATTTTGGTTTTAAAAAAATTATATAGAAAAATTTAAATATTATTTTTTTTAATTGTGTAAAAAAGGTATATAGTAAAAATTAAATATTAATTTTTTTAATAGTGTAATAATTGTGTTATTTGTGTTATAGGCGTGTCATGTTAGTCTTTATATTTTAGACATGTTTATTAATCATGTTTGTGTTTAGTCTAATCCTGTTGTGTTATAAACGTGTTGGTACGAACACGACACACAAACACTAATTGCCAGCCCTAGCTTGGAGACATTATTGGTGTTAAGCAGCACAACTAATAGAAGGTGAACTTCATCTATGAGTTCTATCCATCCTCTATCAATGTGTGATATTTTGCACCACAATTATCTTATAGCATTGTTCTATTGGCTTTTCAATCACTAAAACAGGTGATGCATTAAAATAGTATTTATTAAAACTAATAATAATCTTACAAAATTTGATAAAAATTGAACAATTGTATACCTTACCCTTTTTTTGTATTTTACGGCCAAGGGAGTATATGTCCTTCAACATGAACTGAATACAACTAAACTAATCTATACTTATGGTTCACAAAAAAATGAGGTGCTTAAGAATATCATAAAGTTTCCTAATTGCTAAGTTAATTGTCACCTTGATGTGGATTGATGAACATCTTGTCATTTTTATCTATTGGATGATTGAATTTCTACATACCGAATAAGCTAAGGATAGAGATAGATTATTTCCATTAAAAACAATATATAGATTATTTCCAACATAATGTCTCGCAGGAAAGAGAGAGGATATTTCCTACAATTGATTAATCTAGCAAACGTGCATAGAGGTGGCAATTTGAGTCTATTTTTGTCGATCTAAATTTTTGCGTTGAATTTGAGTGAATCCATGTGTCACTTATTTGGTGAAAAGATCACTCAATTTTATATTGTTACGACTAAAATTAGCAGCATAAGTGTTACTTTACTTACTTAATCTACTTATTTATACTTTATTTTGTGAACTTAGGTTATAAAACATTATAGTTTTTATTTTATGGTATTAGCTTAGTTTGTCTCCAACCTTTTTAAAAAGGTTCAATTTGGTCTCCAATCTTTTTTATTTATTTAACTGGGTCTATGATTTTTAAAAATGTGTAATTTAGTTCCCAATCGTTAAGATTGACCATTAAAAAATGTTTTGACTGATTTAGTGAAGGTTTTTAATAAAATACCTAATATGCTTTAAGGAAATTAAGGGTCTGTTTGGTAAAAGGATTCAAATTAGTGATTTAATTTTAGTTAGTATGATTTAAATTAGAATTTGAGTTAGTAATTTGAATTGTTATTCTAATTGACGTTTAGATGTGCATTTAAGTTTTAATCTAAATATAAAATAAAATTAGAATTTGTGTTTAGAGAGGAGAGGTAGTAATGAAGATAGTTTTTGATTTATTAATAAATCTAATAAAATCTTAATGTTAATGATATTAAAAAAATACAATATAGATCTTGATTTATTTCTCTCTTTATTAGGAATACAGTAAAAAAAGAATCATCTTAATTGGATATCAAATGAAGAAATTATGATTTTTTTCCTCAAATATAAGAAAGAATTTTAGTTTTTACTGTAGCAAAGATATCCGAGTATTTAAAGTTTAAGAAGAATGAGAACTCTGAAAACTTGAATTCTTGATACTCGAATCTAAATTTAAGTCCATCAAGTTCAAAGAATGCATAAAACAAACATACCCTAAAATTAAAACATAAAAACAATTTAAAAATAAAGTAAAAACATAATTTAAAAACATAAAAAAACATCAATTGTTTTTCAAGGGGAAAAAAAAAGCAAATAAACAAAAAAAATCTCAACCTCGGAAGAATCACTTCCAGCTCACCGGCCGAATCAACAGCCCTGCTCTCCCTCGATGCAGCCGACAGGAAGCGATGCTCACTAGTATGCCAGCGATGGCTGAATGTACAGAGCTGTCATTGTCTCTTTCTCAATGCCCAATCGACCCCATTCCCTCTCACCCCCTTCCCCTTGGCTGGAGTCTGTTGGTGGCTCATGAAGGGGCTTGCACAATGTCAGCGCAAGGATTTGCGACTAGACGGCAACTCCTAAGTTGTCTCCGTCATTGGAGGACTATAATAGGATCACGATCTATGGGTTGCGTTTCATGGTGGGTCGCAATCTTTTTGCAGGTGGCTTGAGATGGGTGGCTTGCGACATTGGCACCTGGGTTGGCTTCGTCGTTGGAGGATTGTAGTGGGCTCGACAGTGATCAGCTCATTGTGTAAGGTTTGGGCTTTTGTTGATTGGAGGAGATTTCCAACCTGGATAAGAATGGAGATTTGGGGGCAAGGGGATGAGGATTAAAGAGAGAGATTGGGGAGGGGTGACTGGAGAGGGAAGGGGTTCGTCAGAATTTAGGAAGAAGATGGTTTTTTTTTTTTTGTTAGCAATTTTTTTAGGGGATTAATAACATTTTTTTTTTGGTTTATTTATTTAGCAAACAGTTGTTTTAGTTTTTTATGATGTAAGCAAAATTATTTTGAAGGGTAATTTTGTAATTTTGATTAAAAATGTTTCGAATTTTTTTGTCTAAAATTTAATAGTTGGAGATAAAATTGCACTTTTTTTAAAAAAATGTTTGACCTAGTTAAATTAAAAAATTTGAGGACCAAATTGTACTTTTTAAAAAAGACTAGGGATCAATCGAGCAATTTATTTTTTATTTTATTTGAAGTAATTTTGTTAAATTTATTTTTTAAAAATATTTGTCTATATAATTTTCTATACTTTTAACAAAAAAATAAATTGAATCAATTTCGTATTAATTATACCTTTGAGTTGGATCGATTTTGAGTTTTGTTCTTGTGTTGAACCCAAATTGTCACCCACGTATATCAAAAAATTAAAAATGAAAAAAAAAAAACCTCTACAGTTTCTAATTATTTTCTGTAATCAAGATTCAAATAGACTCATTCGAGATATTTTAAACCTCTTTTTAATTAATAAAAAAAAACCCGTAGGTCAGTGTGAAATCAGATACCCGATAAATGTGTTTAGCATCCCATAATCCAATAATTAGAGAAAGAAAATTATAGTCAACCGTACCTACTAAGGGATTTTTTTTTTTTTTTTTTATCAAATAGAAAAGGCAAGGAAAAAGACACCCAGAATAAAAAGACAACGCCCTTCTATAAAAATAGAAATAAAACGACAATGCATTTCGAAAAATAGAAATAAAACGACAATGGGAGGGTTACTTTTGTCATTGTAAGAATAACTCATCAACATCTGCTGTTCATTTTCCTGTGCTCTTGGCTAGCTGTTCGATATCAAAACCCATCGTTGCAGCACGCCAATCAAACGGCGTAGGAAGCAGACTTGCCAAGAGATCTTCGTGTCAAGATGGTCTCCAATAAAGAGCAAGTGTACGTGTACGTACGTGTGACAATCTTTCTGGGACCCACATCAATGAACCCCTTTCATCTTTAAAAATGAGCCTCCGAACCACACCATTCTCCGAAGTCAGAGAGAGCAAACTTCTTCGGTTGAACAGTGAGAGAGAAGAAGATAAAGAGAGCACTTTATTAAAAAAAAAAAAAAAAGTGCTTTCTAGAAAACTGCTTTCTCAAACAGAGCTTTCTTATCCCCAGGTACTTGTGGTTCCTGTTGTTTTGTTCTGTTTCATAGTGTGCAGTGTGAACCTTTTTTCCTTTTTTTGGTTTTTGTTATATTTGATAGTACTTTTAATTTCTAGCACCGTTATGATAGATCTATTTAGTAATTTGTTTTTCTGATCAAATCCCATTTCTGTATTTTCTTTTTTCGTTTTTTCTATTGCAATGCATGTTTCATTTGGTAGACAGTGGATATTGTTTCCTTTTCTTTTCTTCCCTTTTTTTTACTGTGAAACAAGGAAAAAAAAAAAGACATATTTTTGGTGTTTTAATGGTAATGCAGATAAATTTTGTGTTTTTTTGTTTATTTTTGTGAATTCCTTTTATTAACTCGTCATGTTTCTTTTACTTTGCAGTCTCTGGATCTGGAAAAAAGAAAAAAAATTTTTCTTAAAAAAACAATAGCGTTTTGACTAAATTAAATGATTATCTGTCGTTTCTGGTCTTTTTTCCTTTTCAAAAAATGGGGCATGCATTGCATTTGCCATTTGCATTTGCATGACTGTTTTCCTTTTTTCTTTTCTCCCTAATATTTTGAAGGACTTACGGGCTTTTGGTATTGCAGAAAATTAGGGGTGTTTGGCAAAGTAGTTTCCACCACAATCTCAGTTATGAACAGTAAAAAGTTCTCACATGCTACAATAACAAAAAACAAATTTGCTATAGTAAAAAGTTCTCACATGCTACAGTAAAAGTGGTTCCTACCGCTCTCCCAAACACCCTATTAGACATTAAGGGACGGTTTAGTAAATAGATTCAAATCGGTTCTTTAATTTCAGTTAGTATGATTTGAATTAAGATTTAAGTTAATGATTTGAATTGTTATCCGAATTAGCGTTTGAATGTGTAATTATGTTGTAATCTGAGTATAAAATAAAATTGAAATTTGTGTTTGGAAAAGCAGTGAAAATAGTTTTTGATTTATTAACAAATCTAATAAAATCTTAATATTAATGATCTAAAAATATGCAATATAGATCTTAATTTATTCCTCTCTTTACTATGAACATAATGAGAAAAGAATCATCTCAATTGGATATCAAATGAAAAAATTATAATTTTTAAAGATTCGAATTTTGAAATAAACAAACGCGTATTTAAAAAATTATTAATAATTGAATCTACATTTAAGTTTATCGAGTACAAAAAGTACTCAAACCAAACCAAACGGGCCTTAATGTGCTTTTTATTTTTTATTTTTTAATCTGAAGAAATAGTTTTGAGTTTCTTTTTTTTGTATTTAGTTCCTGAAATTATGTTGTGTGTTTCTAAACTTTGACCGGATCTTACGGAGTTCAAATTTAATTACCTTTTTCTTTCCCTTGGAAACATCGTCATTGGACTTTTAACTGAATTTCGTAACCTCTTTTTTTTTTTTTATAGGAAAAGAAAAGGGCGAAAATTTTGAGGATCCATGGCCTTTAATGTCGTTGTCGGTTTGCAGTCAGTTAACATCTGTTACGTTATCAAGTACTTCGATTTTTTCAATAATAATGATTTTTTTTATAATTTTTTAACAGATTTATTATTTTAAAAAAGACTTGGTTATTTTGGTAATTTTGAGATGGGCTTACTAGGGTCATGGCCCAACACCAAATTTTCTGGGCCTGCATCCTTTTCTAAGGTTAGTATATGAGCTGCATTTGCCCTTTATCTCTTTCTAAGCTACCCATTTTATGTTTTTTGTTTCCAATGTCAAATAAAATTATTATTTGAAACCCTATTTTTAAAATATCTTATGGGACCGAATGATTTTTAAATTTTCTAAGAAGCAATTCCACCAAAATATTAATATTAGAGTGAACTTCATAACATCTTATTGAGGTATAAAGTTTTAAAAGGATTTCTTTCTTTCTTTCTTTTTGAGGACTTAGAATTTGTGGTTTTCACACTTCCAATAACAACTTCTGTACCCTCTAAGAAAGTCGCGCCATTGGACGTTAACAGCATTTGTAGTGCTTTTTCGAAAACTGTCAAAAGCAAGAGAATTCCTCTCATGCAATTTTCGGGCGTGTAATGTAGATTCTCTCTCCTTCCATTTCTCTCTCTATATGTACATATAGGAGTGACAGTGACATTACATTATTTACAGGTGTAGGTCCAAAATCATTAATTTGTACCGTCCATTGTCCACGTTACTAGACTCCAATTGCTAGTTTGTTGTATATATAGTTCGGCCACATGAACATGTTTGCTGTATATACATCTATAATCACAGAGCCTTGGGTTATGAATTTTTTTTTTTTTTAAATATATGAAACTTGTACACAGTTCGAACCAAAAACTATTACTCAAAGTAGTTGTGGTTCAAATTTTGTGATAGAAAATATTGTTATAACATTAGTTTGAACCACAATTTTATGGTTCAAACCACATTCCAATGGGCTACAATTCCAGCTTCTGGCCACCATGCGGTTCATGCCATTTACAACTTTTTTCCACATTTTGTCTTGGCACTTTCTGTGGTGTGCCTGGCTGTGGTGTTGGTAACGGATGAAAGGCTATGGGGCTAAAACTAATTTGTGTGGTTTATATCTCTTTGTCATCTATACGTTTATTTTTAGCAAGCTTTGTCCTTTGGTTTGCTTTCTTTTTCTACCAAGGACCCAACTTGAAGCAAATTATTGCTGGTCCTAACACAACTTTACCACCTTGTGGATTTTCTATACTCTCAAACGACAATAATGAACATCAAATACTACTTTTATCTTGTGCATTTCGGGTCCTAATAGTACTCTTTTATCTTGTGTTTGGCAAGAGTGTTTAGCTAATGGTGAGAATAATTAGTGAAAACCGTTTTTTACTGTAGCATATGAGAGCTTTATATTGTAGTTTTTTTTTTTTTTTCCTTTTCCTCTTTTCTTTTTACTGTAGCATGTAAGAGCTTTATACTGTTCATAATTGAGTTTGTAGTGTGAACCATCCTTAGCCAAACACCAAGTGAAAATTGTCCCAATTCAGTTCTCTATCTTACACGTTGGTGCCTTTGCCAAATAATGAACATTTAAATGGGCATAAACATTTAGTTGTCTACACTTTTTTGGAATTGTTAGTTATAGTGACGATTACTATCTAAGAGTGTATGCACGGAGAGTTTCCTGTTTGCACTTTGATTGACATTTTTTCTTTTAGGGAGTGCATTGGGAGGGGGCGGCAGGATGCCTGTGCCGAGTGGCGCCAAATTGGAGGGGAAGAAGAGCCAGGTCGAGCGAGTGCCACACACAACACCTCCATTCACTCTAAGCCAAATCAAGAAAGCCATCCCACCCCATTGCTTCAAGCGCTCCCTCGTCCGCTCCTTCTCCTACGTCGTTCATGACCTCATCTTTGTTGTGCTCTTCTACTACATTGCCACCTCTTACTTCCACCTCCTCCCCCATCCACTCCCCTACCTCGCCTGGCCTCTTTACTGGATCCTCCAAGGCTGCGTCTGCACTGGCATTTGGGTCATCGCCCACGAGTGCGGCCACCATGCCTTCAGCGACTATCAATGGGTTGACGACACCGTTGGACTAATTCTCCACTCGGCACTCCTCGTCCCCTACTTCTCATGGAAGTACAGCCATCGCCGCCACCACTCCAACACCGGATCCTTGGAACGTGACGAGGTCTTTGTCCCGAAACCAAAGTCCAAAATGGCATGGTACTCCAAGTACTTAAACAACCCTCCAGGAAGAGTTCTCAGCCTTGTTGTCACTCTAACTCTCGGATGGCCCCTCTACTTAGCCTTCAACGTCTCTGGCAGACACTACGACCGTTTCGCCTGCCATTACGATCCCTATGGTCCAATCTATTCCGACCGCGAGAGGCTTCAGATCTTCATCTCTGATGCGGGGATTTTCGTCACAACTTTTGTGCTTTACAACCTCGCAGCTTTAAAAGGGCTAACTTGGCTCATATGTGTGTACGGCGTTCCTTTGCTGATCGTGAACGGCTTCCTTGTTCTGATTACTTACTTGCAGCACACGCATCCGGCGTTGCCGCATTACGACTCCTCAGAATGGGACTGGCTGAGAGGAGCTTTGGCGACCGTTGATCGCGATTATGGGATGTTGAACAGGGTTTTCCATAACATCACCGACACTCATGTGGTTCACCATCTCTTCTCGACAATGCCGCATTACAACGCCATGGAGGCGACTAAAGCAGTGAAGCCTTTGTTGGGAGAGTACTACCGTTTTGACGGGACGCCGATTTTCAAGGCTATGTGGAGGGAGGCCAAGGAGTGTCTCTATGTTGAGCCGGATGATGAAGCTCCTCACAAGGGTGTTTTCTGGTACAGGAACAAGCTTTGATCTTCATCGGAAGTGGGGGAAACAAAAATATTTAGTAACAAGTGTCAGTGTGCTGGTATGTAGTACCTGTGTAACGTTAATAAAACGTTTAAGAATGGAAGACTTTGCTCTCTTCGTAAAAAGAGAGAGAAATTAGAAAGAATAGCGCTATCTATTTTCTACGGTTATAATTTAGTGTTTTTTTTTTTTTTTTCCTTTGGGGGTTCTTTCTTGGGCATGTAAGGAACATTTTGGCCTATCAGTTGTGTTTGTACTGTTTTAAGTTCAATTAGTGGCTTCAGCTTACTTACAAAGAATATAAAGAAAATGAGATGAACTTTATACCTTAGAAAAAGATATTTATTAAAACAAAAATAAAATTAGTTGAAAACAATCAATCAGTATAGTTTTTATGATATCTATATAATAGTGAATAGAAATTAAATCAACAAATAAAAAATCTATGCTAAGGACTACTGACTCACACAATTGTTAATCTTGTAGGCCTTGTTTGCCATATTATTGGGATCTTTACAGGAATGCCATAAATTCTAGACTTAGATTAATTTATGCCACAAAGAAAAATATTTGTAGAAAATGTCACAGCTATGTCACACAATATATTTAAAATATGAAATATACCCTTAAGCTTTATGATTCATGTCAATTAAGTTTTATGGTTTTTTTGTTGAAATGCTTGTTGATCAAGAGACTACAATTGTCTAACAAAGTAATTTTATTTAAACAGTATGACAGTAAATGCAAACTATTTTAAGGTGTGACAAAGTTCAATTTACTAAGTTTTTCTGTGGCATATTCCGTAAATATCTCCATATTATTCTAGAAAAGATTTATAGGGTTAAGTCCAAGATTGGATTGGACAAGAATATTGAGAAGATTAACATCGAACCTTATGTCGTGGAAAAGCAAAACCGGTGTTTTGGTGCATGGTGATCTAGATGGACTGCGTTTAACGATAAGAATTAATATAATTTAGTTGAAGTAGTTAAAAAATTATATATTTGAAAAATTAAAATATATAAAATAAACTATGACCTCAAGATAACAAAGAAAAAATAAAAAAAAACAAATATTAACTTGATTAGTTAACTATGTAATCAATAATAATACATCTATAATTTTCAAAAAAATAATAATATATTAATTAATTAAGATTATCTTTAATGTCTAACGAATAAAGTACACTGCAATTCGTAGTATTCAATACCTATATATATATATATTCAAAATATTTTGTGATTTATTAACCTAGTAAGAGCTGCTTGTCAACAAAACAGTTCCAGACACTAACGGTTCTAATTAGTAACTACATTATACATGTCAATTATAGCATTGCATAAGTTGGTTAAGCAATAGAAAGAAACATTATTTGTGTCTATAATTCGCACTTGATATGTCCTTGCTTGATGTTCAGAGTTGAGATGACCATTTTACCTGCTACCCCAATTTATTTGCAAACCTGCTTTGAATGGACGGGAAAAACCCCAATTTAACCGGGTTAGGTTGGTAAACGGGTTAAAATTTTACACCAGAGTGGATTATGCAACATATGCAGATTTAGAGGTCCCAGGTCTCCCCTTTTCTTATCTACCACTCCCATTTAATTATATCCTATTTTAAAAATAAATATATTATATACCATGAGCTAGAACATATCTAATTTTAAGCATAATATTATATCACAAAATGTGCGTGAAAATTCAAACTTTAATATTAATTAAATATTTATTTATTTAAATTATCATGAAAAATAGCTAATAGGATGTATGAGATACCACGAGTACCCCAAATTCATGATGAAGAAGCCCATCGCATATCCTGCCAACTTATGCGGAGTTAATTGAGGCGGAGGTAGAAATTTTAAACTTTACGGAGCGTGATGGCAATTCTTGGATTAGAGTTATAACAAACTCTACATAACAAGCCTCGTCACTTTCAAGTCACTTAAAATATCCCATGATTGTTTAGCAACCAACTTTAAAGAATCAGTTTGATCAGCCACAAAATGGACCAATTTGGTAAAATCACTCAACACATGTCATAAGCTGTCATATTTTTTTCTTAATAGCTTCAACGAATATCTCTAAATTTCTCCACCATTTTGTCAAATAATTTTGTCAATTTGTCTAATATTCATGTATCAATATCTCTACCCAACCCTTCATAAGTAACTTATTTGCAGTGATCTTGCGCAGAGCCATATTAACTTGGCTAATTTTATTACTTAAATATAACATTCAGTTAATTAAAAGATTTTGCTCCACCTTTATCTCCTTTGTCCAGCCTTAAACTTTACAATTTCAAAAATAATATAGAAGTTGTCTACAAATATTTTAATTATACATGCCCATAATTTTTACGTTTAATTGTATTTTTTGTTTAAAATTTAAAACCCTAAATAAACTAAAATCCATTTACACTACTCCATGAGTTCATAACTTTCTCGGAATTGCTTCAGTTTACCTGTTAGAAATGTCCGCGTCAAACTTGCGACTTTTCCCTTCTTCCTAATCTCTCTCTCTCTCTCTCACACTCTTGAGTTTCTAGGATTTCTTCCACGCGTCACTTCTCATTTTTTCTTAAGGTCAAAGTCTGGTATTATTCCTTGGTTGACCATCAGTCCCTTGGCCATAGAGACGGCGCTTTACGCCTCACGATGATGATTTGGTGGTCTATGTCGGTCTCGTCACCGACGGGCTCAAGTTTTGCGAAATGCATAGGTTGTGGTCGTCGGGTTTTTGACCTTACGTCCGATGTGCACCGAAGCTCTGACAACACTAAAACTCCAAGGGGGCCCCCTCGTTGCAGTGGTCTTGGAGATCTAGGTTGTGCATGAAGAGTGCTCATCGTTAATGCTGTGGTCGCGATGGTTTTCCTAGTAGGAGGTGTTCTAACAACGGCAACACATGATTTCACTCAACCGGCGGTAAAGGTTCTTCTTTTGCGCTGTTTCATCTTCTTGCTGCGTTATGTTTCTTGCCCCTTTTAGTCCCATTGGTCGAGTTGTTGTGGGTGGCTTTGTTCGTGTAGGTTGAGGCTGCCTCTCCATTTTGTGTGTATTGTTTTTGTATAATAAATACATTATTATTTCCGTCGTATAAGTGTTGTACTTTGATTTTGAGCTTTTGCAATTGATATGATTATGATAACGAAGGTGATCTCCTTATTCTTCTATTTTATTTGTGTGATTAATTTGCAAAAGTTGATTCTGTGTGATATTGAAGGTGGTCTTGGTCGATAAAAGTTGAGATGATAAGTTAGTTTTATTATAGTAAATTAGATATTTTTAACTTAATATTTTGTGAGTTTTTGAGTCTTTTGATTGTTTTTTATTTTTTTTATCTAGTTTGGTTAAACTTTATTTTATTTTAATTTTCTTTTTAAATATTATTTTTTCTTATTTGTATAGGAAATTGGGCAAAATGGCAAAGTAACAATTGGAATTAATTTGATGGGCAAGAATGTTAAATTGGGAGTGAAATTTGAAATAAATTTTAGCCTAACTAGCACCTTACGCAGACCGCATGCATGTCCACAATCGTCCGACCATCTCCATCCCCTTATTAGAATGCGAGTGCATGTCACTCTCTCTTTAGGCATGTCAAGGATTAGCACTAGTAGCCCTTTTCAGCAGTTGCCGGATCCCATGCTTTGTGGCTTTTATTTCCTCTCGTGCATCCTCTGCGTTGCCCAGCTGTAGGTCGCCACGTTGCCAAAGCAAACACTCCAACAATTCACGCGCTTCCATGTGGCCAAGGCTATCAGATGGTTTAGTTTGGGATTGTTTCCCTGATACTGACGTGGGGAATTGAATGACAACCGCAAATACTAAGGAGGTGCTTTTGGGTCCATTTAACAAATAGATTTAAATTAGTGATTTAATTTGAGTTATATGATTTGAATTAGGATGTGAGTTAGTGATTTGAATTGTTATTCAAATTGACATTTGGATATGCATTTCATTTTCAATCTGAATATAGAATAAAATTAAAATTTGTGCGTAGAGAGGTAGTAAAAATAGTTTTTTGATCTATTAATAAATATAATAAAATCTTAAAGTTAATGATCCTAAAAAATATGCAATATGGATCTTAATTTATTTCTCTCTTCACTAGGAATACAATAAAAAAAGAAACATCTCAATTGGATATCAAATGAAAAAGTTATGATTTTTTTTTCGAAATATAGAAGAGAGAATTTCAGCTTTTACTGTAGTAAAGATATCGAGTATCAAGAGTTTAAGTGGGAGTCAGAACTCTAAAAACTTAGATTTTTTATATTCATTTGATTCAAATTTTGGGGGAAACAAATACATATCTAAAGAATTCTTGATATTCAAATTCAAATTTGAGCCCATTGAGTCTAAAGAATACATAAACCAAACAGACCCTTTACATAATCAAGGACAAACTAAAACAAGAGGCCACAGTATATCATACCATAGAGCTTGGCATCTTGGCGCTATTCTTTAGCACTTGGGCGCCTGTATGGGATTTTGAAGAATTAAGGGTCCGTTTGATAAATGGATTCGAATTAGTGATTTGATTTAAATTATTATGATTTGAATTAGGATTTAAGTTAGTGATTTCAATTGTTATTCGAATTAGTGTTCAGATTTGCATTTAAGTTCTAATCTAACTATGGAATAAAATTAAAATTCGTGTTTAGAAAGATAGTAAAAATAATTTTTGATTTATTAATAAATCTAATAAAATCTTAATGTTAATGTCCTAAAAAATATGCAATATCGATCTTAATTTATTATTCTCTTCACTAGGAATATTATGAAAAAAAAATCATCTCAATTGGATATCAAATGAAAAAATAATGATTTTTTTCCTCAAATATAAAAAAGAGAATTTGGGGTTTTCAAATATGTCACTATAGCTCAGTAATTGGAGTCCCATGTAAACAAGGGCGACCAAGACTCGAGAACTTGACTCGAAGGACCCAAAAAGTGATTCAAAAAGCTTGCAAATTTTAAGCACCAAATGGGTTTTAAGAGGTCTAATGATACCCAAGTTGGGTTTTGAGTCATTTTAGACATTTTAGTCCTCAAGCCAAACATACCCTAAATAATTCTAAATTTTATTTTATTTACTCTAATTGCTCAAGGCTTGCAAATAGTTTCGTTTTAGGTTATCTTAGAAGAGGTCTAATCCCTCATAACTCAAAGCCGATAAGAAATATTCAAGCGCTGTCTTTTAGGTTTTTATTTTTATTTTTAGCTTTAGGAAAATTCAAGAGAGAATATTTTGAAGACCAAGAAAAGAATATTGAAACTTGGAGACTTATGATACCTCTGTATGGGTTTTTCTTTTCAATTTTCTTACCTTTTTATTTTTGTTATTTGAGATATTGAACCTTAATTTTTGTTTTTAGGGCTTCAATTTAACCTAATTATGATGTTTTGAATTATTTTGTCAATGCATGCAATAGATGAATATTTTTTCTAGCTGAGTGTTCTTTAATATTCTTAATGCTTTTAATTAATTAGCTACTAATTGAATGATTTTTGAATTCATAATGAAACCGACATGAGATTTATGTTTTTCGACCATTGTAATGAATATAAATTGCATATAAAATAGACATATATTTGCACAGTTTATGCGATTGTTATATAAAAATCTATCAAACTTAATAAATTATTGATTGTTATAATTCACATAGACATATAATGGGTTAGCAGTCGAGGGTATTTTTGGTGTAACTCGACAAAGAATATCGAATAAATTAGAGATTTTTGACAGTTAATTAGGAGAATAATTTGAGACTGACAAGATAAAATAAATAAACAAATTAGTTTTGATAAAATCAGATGCCCTAGTTGTTTATTTGTTTATATTTTCATTTATACTTTGTTTTATTATTTTCTATTTTATTTTCAGTTGTTCAAACAATTATAGAGTTATCCAATTTTGATACTTAACTAGATTAACGCTTTATAAAGAAAAATACTCTATATTTATCACTTTATTACTTGTCTATGGTTCTATGTACTTGTAGATTTTTTGCAACCTAAGGGAAAAAACTTTCTAGAAACTAGAATTTAAAAACTAATTTATAGAATTGAAATTTAATCAAAACCTGATTTATAAAGTTAAATATTGTAAAATTATTAAATTCATTGAAATGTTATTATTTTAATTCAAAGTTTTGGTTGCCAACGCTTCTAATTAAAATACCCAACTCCAGTCTTAAACGTATAAAGTGTTTTAAAACACAATATAAACTAATAGGTTAAAACTAAAATACTAACATGTGAGAACTTTGTCCTACCATATTTTTGCTTTACATTGTAGCATGTGAGTGCTTACCATAATAGTTGGAAACTAATAAATTGAAACGATGTTCTCCAACACACTTATCAAGTAGAAAGTCATGAGTATTATTAGGAAAGTTCAAAAATTTATACATAATAGGTAAGATCAAGACTATTTTTAGGAAAGTTAAGAAGAAATGACGTGTGATATGAAATTTTAATTTTGTGAATAATATAGATGGCCAAGATTGCCCTCAGGAAAGTTCGAGAAATGGTGTATAATAAGGAATTCTTGATTATTTTTAAAAAATTCAAATAAAAAAGAACCTCGCTGGGTGTGACCACAGCTGTCATTTTTGTTACCTAATTTCTTCATGGCCTTTAATAAACTTGCCATGTATTGTTTATGGTTATATTTGCTATGTAGTGTGACTCGTATCGTATATGTCTATCACTTATGCGTTAAATTAAAGACAATCAATTATTTTAATATTCTACTGCATTTTTTTATTGCATCAAAAAATAAAATGCTAAAATCTTAAAAAAGTTTTATTTTAAAAGGATAAATTATCATTTTTTCAACTTTAGAAGGAATAAAATGGGAGTTATTTTAAAAAATGATATAAGCAAACAAAATTACAAGAATTTATTTTTTTCCAAAAGTGATAGAAGAAATTTTATTAACAACAGAAGTTCTTTTATATGCCAAGAATTTACATTATATACGTTTTCCTTTCCTCCATATTGAATAATATAGACAACGCGTATTGTATATGTTCACATATATACAGAAAAATACAATTGTTTTTGCGTGTGTGTTTTTACAATATACAGTATCTTAATATCCACTCGGCAAAAAAATGAAATCAGGCTGAATGTTGCGTTAAAATCATTTAACAACGCATTCAGAATCGCATAATTTAATTACAAGAAGAGCGTAAATAAAGACATAGATGTAGTTCAGAATTCCATATTTTTTTTTTTACCACCATTCTTCTCGCTGAATTAATGTCTCTACGAACGTACAAGAAACAGTAAGATATTCTCGCCAAAAAATACCAACAACAACACTCCATACACAATATTATCATTTTGATTTAGAAGAACAAAATAAATAAAAAAACATAATTCAATTTCATCAGAAAATTGTACTTTGATTTCCATAAACAAGGAATGTTCTGAAAGTACATAAACCGAAACTGACAAAATGAAAAAAGACCACCGCCGGACAAAAGGAAAAGGTAAAATTAAACTCCTCAGGCTAGCTTATTGACTTAAAAACAAACAAACATGCGGACTAAAATTACTAGCCAATACCCTTACAAATCCTTACTCATAAACCCTAGCTAATTAAGTCCACGGCCAGCGGGGCCCATGTCGGTCCACGACGAGGAAGAGGATAACTCCTCGTCGAGTTCGCCGGCGTCCTCAATGGAGACTGACTCAGCAGCGACAACGACAGCAGCAGCAGCAGCTGGAGGCTCCGGGTTGCCAAGCAGTGGGGCCAATGCGTCAACATCGCGAAGAAGGTTGTTGGGGTTGTCTCCTAAAGCAACATCAATAAACTCAAAGAAATCGCCATCTTCAGGAGGAGGAATATCAAGGGCTGTTTGGAAGCTGTTGTCCCTTTTTCGCTTCCTTGCATGTGAACTCATGTGCCCTCCCAACGCATTCCCACTCCGGAACGTAGCGTTGCACTCCAGACATGGGTAGACACGTCTCTCTTGAGCCTCCTTAGCAAGATTGATATTCTCGTTATCATTATCATTCCTTTGGATTTCTCCGAGGGAGACAAAATCGTTGACTACGTCGTTCGGCCAATGGAGAGGTGCTCTATCTGCTGTAGCTCCTTCGACAGGTGGACCAAATCGAAAGACATTGGGTGGCGGAGGAAAAGAATTGAGAGGCTGAGGATCAAATACATGATTACAAGCCAGGCAAACAAAATTAGGGAAGAACCTTTTGGGTTGGCGGGCAGGTACCGGCGGGCCTGGCAAGTTGTCTCCAAAGCCAGGATGGTCAGCTAGGGTTTTGTGGCCCTGGAAGGGGTGCAAGTCTAGGGGAGGTTCAGATCTAGGAATTGGAGTAGCCATATTGCTAAGGAAGGGTATTATTGGTGTGGTGGTGTTAATGGTGCATGACTCTCCAATATTATGGGGGTAACAATGATATTTTGTGCTTTGGGTGGTGGTAGTAGTGTAGAAGCCAGATGAGAAATGGTGATGAAAAGTGGGAATTTCTTGGGGGTACCCCATTTCAGACAAACTCATAGATCTGTTTGGATTGGCGTCAAAGGGGCCAAAATTTGGGTAATTTCCTATAGGGTAGTTGTTCCCATCCGAGAGATTGTTAGCCAAAGGGGCATTATTGTGAATCATGGCTTGGCCACGATTGAGATAATTATTGCCATGATAACTCCTAGGTCGGGATGGCCTTGAAAGTGGAGAAAGGAGATGACTTTGGGAGATGTTCAGAGGAGGATTGCGGTTTCTCTGGCTCTGTTTAGCAAAGGCACGATTGAATCTTTGAAGCTCTGTGGTGTTGCATGAAAAAGGAGGATTGATGGGATTGGAATTAGGGACAAAATTTGGGGGCCTAGTGAGAAGAGAGAGGTTTGGATTGATAGGCATATTTGGTGCTGAAAAGCCAGAAGAATTGGGGGGCAATTCAAATTTTTTGTCAGTGGGGCTTGCCATGGAGAAGCACTCCTCAGAGTTTTTTTGTGAGTCGCTCTCAGGGACTTTTTTCTCCATAGGAGCAATCTGAGAATTGAAGGAGAGGGAGATGGAGAAACTTTTTTTTTCCTGAGCTAATCGTTGGGCTAGGACTATACTCAGGGATATGAGATTTGTGGGAAGAAATGGTGCCTAGGAGTGTGGTTATATGCACACAATGAGGGGTCCCATTGAAACAAATTTTCAGAGGGTGTCAAATGGAAATATAATGAAATATGGTGTTCTTATAAATTTCCTGGGATAAGTTTTTCCTTGGAAGGAAAATTGTTTTAGCTTTCCTTGAAGAAAATTTTCGATGAATTCATTTACTCCCTTCCTCGAAATATCGGAATCTTTTTCGGTTATTTTTTTTCTAAAACAAAACAATTTTTAATTATTATAGGAGAGAAATACCTAATATGCTTGGTCAACATTCTTCACCGTTAAGTCTCGTCGGTTTGGTATTAATTAGACACCGGTGACAGCACATGTGACAATAGTCGCAAAAAAAAAATCATGTCACGTGTGAGAATAACTGATTTTAATAATATATATAGCTTTAAAATACATTTTGAAAAGAAAAATAATAATAATCTAGTCCATTCTTAAATATATGCACGATTAAAATATATAATGCTTTCTTATAATAGAAACATTTATTTTTCTTAAATTAGAGGGAGAGAAATATATATTCTGAGCCTGTGCCTAGCTTCTTCTTCTTCTTCCTCTTATTTTTTAAGAAAAAGCTGGAAAAAAAATGAGC
>CAMOHE010044973.1:0-27207 GCA_946598075.1 Artocarpus hirsutus
ATGGTAAAGACTAAGAAGGGTGATTTTGGTTTTTTCAAAAGTTTAACACCTTCAGGCATATCTTGTGAATTATTTCGAAAACACGTGGGGTGTTTTAGGTATTTCCATAATAAGAAAAACAAAAGTGGTATTTTAGCAAAATACAAGGAGTCTTTTGGGTATGTTTTATATTTTCCACCATACCAATTTTGCCCCTATTCATTATGTGCAAACCTAAACTTTATGTTTTATAAGAAATTCGGGCACCTTTTTTTTTTTTATTCTCGTATTAATTTTTTAATAACAACTAATGTGGATTTTATCTGTCGAGATTAATGTTTCTAATACCAAGTTTTTGAACTATATAAAGCCTGATTTGTTTTCCCTCTTTTGAACTAAAAACTCTCTCTTCTGTCATTGGTCATTAAAAAATTGACCATTGAAACAAACATGTAGTATAGTCATTGAAAAAAAAACAAAGTAAGAAGTTTAGTCGTTAAAAAAACCAAGTATTTTAGTCGTTGGAAAAAAACTAAATAAGAAGTTTAGTCATTAAAAACCTGAATAATCTAGTCATTAAGAAAACTAAATTCCTTAGTCAGTAAAATATGTCCTCCTACTCCTATAGTCCTTATTATAATTTACGTACAATCACTTATTCAAGTGTATAGAGTAGAAGTTTAATGCCTAAGATAAAATATGATCATTTAAAAAAAAATAAATACCTTATTCATTAAAATAGACCTTAATCCTTTTTTATTAAAATTCATGTTATATTTTATAATTTTATGCATTTATGATTTCGATATTTTCTCTTGTTTACATATTATTTATCTTTATTTATAACATGGTCATTGCCTAAATACATTAATCGTCTCTTCTAAACTTGTAACGGAGAAATTTCACTTGTTCCGAATCAATAAATGCACTAATGATCGTGTAAATTTTAAAATGGGGATGCAAAGAATAACCTTTTAGATATAGGGTTGTGTCATTTATGTAATAGTTAGTTAGGCCATGTATGGTTAAAGTAATATAGAACTAACTTATTTGTTATTGTTGTAGCTTGAAATATACGTCCATCCGGTTGCTATGTTAGCTCGCAAATTCATAGCAAGTAATCAGGTAAATTCAGATAGAACTGTTATGAAAAATGACATGCGAGTCTTGTCACCGGGCTAGATTATGGGTGCATTTGGTTCGTGGATTAAATCACTGTTCGAATATTTTGCTACAATATTTTCTTTCACAAAAATTTAAATCTTAATTCAAATTTTTTATTCAAATCTATGAACCAAACGGGCTCCATTATGTGTCTGGTCAATAGTCCCAGGAAGGGACCAGGCGCAAGCTAGTCCCATCAAAACTATAGGCACAATCTACTGGTAGTTTTGGAAAGAATAATTAATCTAAAGATATTTAATTAAATATAATTTGTGATTATTATATATCACGTCCCAAAATTGGAGTCAGTGAGATGGAGGCTAGTTTGGAGAAAAATTGAGTTTAATCAAGGAAAAATAAGCAACTTTATAAGCAAATTTAGGATTTTTGAATGAATAAATAATAATTGAGTAAAGAGTTCCATAATAAGCCCATCACTAATCTAAAAATTACAGGATTTAGTAAGTATTGGAAAAATGACGACGGTAAAAACCTAATTATAGTCTCCTTTAAAAAAAGAAAAAAAAACAAAGCTGTAAATCAGGCACCGTTTTGATATTGCCAAAATCCCCTTAAAAAGAGACCATTTACAAGGCGCATGCTCGCGTACGTCTCGAAAGGAACATGCTTAAAAAAAGTTGAAAATCAGGTAAACTTCCAAAATTGAGAGGACAAACACATGACAAATCAAAGAGACCGCATGAAAATCGTCACTCTTCCCCAATAAATTACAGTCTTCCGTAAATTGCAAGGCTGTGCAACACGAGAGAGAAAAAAAAAAAAAAAAAACTAATAATACACAATCCCAAAGGCAGACAAGCAGAGACACCGCATGCCTCGCAGGAAACACTCCCAAAATTGGCACAGGGCTTGGCAAGTAATTAGCAGTCCTGCCCAGCGAGGCTGCCACACCGCATGTAACATCAATGTCAGTTTTACTCATTAATCCCACCAGCCACCACAAACAAAAGCACTAGTCTCTTGAATGGCAAGCAAATTGCTTTGGTGGATCATTTTTGACACACCAAGGAAGATACAACACTTGTGGCTACACGCAGAGCAGGGCTTAAAAACACGATTTTTTTTAAACATAATCTTGAAAATTTTTCACACCAAGAAACACGGTTCTATTATTTATCATATCTAGTTTGCAAATAAATAACTTCAACAAGGAACAAAAACAAAATGGATGGAACAACGGAAGAGTCACAAAACCCTCCGATGGCATCTAATGAATTTCTTTCCCCCAAATGCATGTTTTTTATGGCATTTGACGTATGAAAAGTATTCCAGGTAGATAATAAACAGATGAACCGACTTCTTCACGTTTTACATAACACGTTAACCCCTACAAATTTTGGCCTCAAA
The DNA here is from genome assembly GCA_946598075.1 of Artocarpus hirsutus. Classification (NCBI taxonomy): domain Eukaryota; kingdom Viridiplantae; phylum Streptophyta; class Magnoliopsida; order Rosales; family Moraceae; genus Artocarpus; species Artocarpus hirsutus. The sequence goes on from CAMOHE010044973.1 coordinate 2,512, forward strand.
CACACCAAGCATTTCCCAAACACTGAACAGTCAATGAAACATTTGGAGCTAGAACACTTGGAGAATAATAACAAGATTGGACCAAGAAGAAGATTTTTACGCTCATTCTTCCATCGGTTGAGCTTGTGCCTGTTTCTGGGTAACCTTGACCTTGATAGGAAGAGTGAGAGATGGGTCTTCCTTGAGTACAGAAGGGGCTTTGACAAGGCTGATGTTTTGGTCCAGTTCCTTCCTTGCCTCGTGAAGTTCCTTGGATTGCTTCCCCTTATGTCTGCAAAAAGATTCCGATCAGATTCAAAACACCACGACCCCGACTATCATGCTTTTCCAAGACTGGTCAAAAGAAAAGACAAAAAAGTTACCTGTTCTTAATATGTTGGGCCTCCCTATCATGTCTGACTTTAGCAATCTTCTTCATGGCCTTCAAAGTGTTCTCAGTCAGATTTCTATCGTATCTCTCTGGCCTATTACGCTTCCTTTCAAACTCAAAGGTTGAGTCCTGGAAAACAAAAATATAAGAAAACTTGATGACCATCCAATTTTTTTTTTACTCACCGCTGTCCAATGAGAAACGAAGCAAGTACAAAACTAGCAAGTAAGATAAAAAACCAAAGATATAGACCTGTGTCATATCCTTTCCATGTAACCGCCTGAATGCTTTAGTCCATCTTACTTTACGAGGATTTCTCTTCATCTTGAAGTTCTTGTGACATTTGGATCTACAAAAGCGGAAGATCTGCAGAATGCTTTTACTCATCAGGAGACAACAACAAAAACAAGACGCACTTAAAACATACAATAAATCAACACAAAGCAAAAGAAATGGAGATCTCAAGTAAACCAAAATACTCTAAAAGGCACCCAAACCCCAAAGAATAATTACTAGCACCAAATGTCGCAAAAATTCCTTAAAGCATTAACAAAAACACAAATCAAATTCACGGTAAATAAAACCAAAGAGTAATTTTGTTATTGCACAAACCGATATGGTAACAATTCCTTAAAACATCAAGTTTCCTCCAAATTGTGGAAAAGGAAAATCACTGATAACGCTTATAAGGTCCATAAAGCTAAAAAAACTTCAGCAGCGATGATAAATATCCCAAAAAAAAAATGTAAGGTAATGAAGAACATGCTCAGCGATTGGAAAGTTGCTTATGCCAACTGATGCTTTCTTTTATTTTTGGGCTCATAAACTAACATAGCAAAAAATCAACAAATATTTAGTGAGAAGTTTTCACAATCACTTTGAACTAACAAGAATTAAGACCCTCCCCTATAAACACCCGGTTTACAAAACAGAAAGCCAAAAAATTAAAGGGCATGTGCAATCAAAACATGAAAAATAAAAGAACTAAACTAAAATTAAGATGCAGAACTAATAAACCTAGAGATTCACAGTGGAAAAGAAAAACTAGGAACTAAAACTTCAAAGAGAAAAAACAAAGAGCACCTTCGCATCATTGCGGACAAACTGGATACCATGGCCTGGATATACGGTGGAGGAACAGAACCAACACTTCTCTAACCTCATTTCTTTCCAAACCTAAGACAGAACGCTGTTTCCTGTACAAACACAACCAAAAAAGTAATCATAAGGAATTAAAAGGGAAAAAAAAGTGATGAACAAAAAATCTGAAATCGGAAAAGTAGCGAAAACTGGCGAACAGAACAAAGGTTTGGGCCTTCTCTTTCTTGAACACTACTGGTATAAACCAAGCCCCAAGTATATGTAAATATTGGGTAACATACTGATTTATCATATCAGAAAGAATTATCAAACTGAGTCTTAAACTGTCACAATCGATTGCATAAAATTTGAACTTTAAGGAAAAACAAAAGGAAGGCTCTGAAAACCGACCAGAGAACTGACAAATGAAAAAATAAAAGAAAAACACAGATAACATATATAATATTAAGGGAGAAATCAAAATACAAAAATGAAAAAAAAAAAAAAAAACTCTGATTGCATAACGAACTAGAAAAAAATAATTGAAAAAAAAATCCCAACAGATCATATGTTTACATATTCAGTGGAAAAAATAAATTAAAAAAATACTGATAACATACAACATCAACCAATAAATAAAAAAACAAAAAACAAAAACAACTCCTCAAATTCATATTAACTCAGAAAAAAGATTAAAAAAACAAAAGCATGGACAGATTTGCTTAATATCTGGTACAAAAAAAAGGAAAATAATAGAAATACCGATCAGTGATCATCTATATTATTCAGCCAGGAAAAAAATACTATAGGGATACGATGAAAACATGATACGAATTGCACGCATACTCAAAAAAAAAAAAAAAAAAAAAAAAAAAAACCTAGCCGAAATACTATAGAGATAGCCGAAGAACTACCTGTCTCTTGACACTGCTTGAACGGAGGTCCGAAGAAATCAACGGCTGAACTCAACAGCTGCCGAAGAAGGAGAAGAAAATATGGAAGGACGATCTGCGAGGGAAGGAGAGAAAGGTAGAAGGAAGAAGAAGAAGCTGGTCGGATAAGAGGGAGGAAGAGGGAGACAGGAGAGAAAGGGCGCCGCTGGAGAGTGGAGAGAAAAGAGCCTGTGGGGCCGGAGTCTGATTCTGACTTAGAGGGAAATAAGAAACCCTAACCGGGAGGGGAAGAGAGGCTCCGGCTGGGCTAGTGGGCCGGGTCAATGGTTCGGTAACAGAGAAGTGAAGAGTAAATTACACTCTTACACTTAAATCTCAAACTATTTGTCTTTTACACAATACGCTCTACATTTTTAATTTTGATAAAATATATTTTAAATTTTAAAATCATTCACACCGTGCCCTAATAGCAAATAAGTACTAAAATATATGGACTATTTTGATCACAAAATTCAAATTGAGTTTCCTTAAGAGTAACGCTCGTCATTAAATTAGAAAACCCTACATCCAAATTGGAAAAAAAAAAATCTATCTTTCTCCTTTCTCTTTCTCTCTCCTTGACAATGATGGCGTGGCAAGGTGGCGGCAATTTGGTGGTGAGACAACGATGCTGACGAGACAACAGCTTTATCTCAAGGCATCACAAGGTGGGGAAAACTTCTCTTTTCTCATCTCTCTCTCTCTCTTTTCTCACCTTTCTTGGCATGTCATAAGGCTCACACATTGTCAAAGACCCCTGCCACGATGCCGTGTGGCCGGAATTGCGAAGGCTAGCTCGTGAGAAGAGACAATGCTCCATCATCGTCAAGAACTTGTGGTCGTTATCAGAGCCTCATCATTGATTTTTGTCAAACTGTCGATGAGGCTTTGTGATCGTCGATTTTTTGAGCAAGATGGAGTTGGTGGTGTCGAATGACACATGGAGGTGAAAGGCAGTGGTAGGTGGCGTATAACACCAGTGGGAGGAGAGAGAAAGATTTTGAGATGAATTAGGTCTAATACGAGAAAAGGATGAATAAAATAAGGTTAAAATGAAGAATTTATAATAATTTTTAAGATATGTTATTTTTTGTTTAAAATTACGCTATTTATTTCTAATAGTGCTAAAAATTATGTTATTTCATATCATTTTTTCTAAATTAGGTGGTATACCATTTTTCTAAAATCATTATTTTGTTTTATCGTTTTTTCTTCCTTTGATTTATATCATTTCTCCTAACTAAAAAGGCCAAAATACTTTAGATAACATATGATTGTTTGACCCTAGAATACTTGTGATTAATTATCTCTTTATATTCTTTTAAAAGGGATATGTTTCAAACTTTTTAATAGAAGTGGTAAAATTGAAAAACAATATCACAAAAGTAGTATTTCTCAAATTAACCCATAAAGGTGAGTTAAAGTGAGAAAACCCTAGTTAATTAGAAGCAACATCACTTTTCAATGGAACAAATGGAACATTATCACTTGTTTTTGAAATCTTTGATTTCTATCACATTCGTAGCATAAAAGACTATTGTAATCCAAAAGCAAATTATATAATTTTATCCCCCTCTTCCCTCTATTGTCATCCTGTTGACGACCATTCTTCACCTCTACAATGACGTGGTCGAAAAAATAGAGAGGACTTGCTGCTCCAACATCATCATAAAATCTTAAGAATCTGAGATTAGCTTTAGCTTTGCATCGTCGAAGCTTTTGAGCCATTAGATGGTGAGGATGGCAACCAAATTTGCGATCTCATTCATGATCGCATCTTGAAGGCTCCGATGCCACTAGTTCTCAATGTGGAGGAGGGAGATTGATGATGGTTGATGGAGGATGATTAGTTGAAGCTCTTGAGATCGTTTAATGGTGAGGGTTATAGGCTAAGTGCCTTAAAGATTAAATAATGTAATTATTTTTAAGACATTTAATCAAAAAAGAGTTTAATATTTATTTTACATATACTATATGTCTTTTTATGTTCATTTATATTGAATGCATAATTAGCAAACAAAAAAGTCTAAAATTGTCAATCTAAACCTTTAAGATCGTGCATATGATAGATAGATTATGTAGAAGACATAAATCTTAATGTGATAGTCTAAATATATAAAGTCTGCAATCAATGGAATAAATTTGGGTACTTTATTCATGCTAAGATTGTTATGTTGTCTACATCCCTAACAGAAGATGGCTTATCTTGGTTATTAGAGTTGGACTCTACAAGTAGAGATATTAGTATATTGTCACTAGTAACAATATATTGGATCGGGACTAAAGATAGATTGAATAAATTAATTCATTTAAAACAATCATATGTATTACATCTTAATCTTGAAATGAATCTGCAGGTCTATATTTTTGACTTGTGTCTTTTAACGTACCAAAAACTGACATCTTGAATTATATAAAGGTACACATATTGATACATCAGAGACATGATTCTTAAATGACATAGACTCGTTATTCATAAATATGAAATCCATAGCTCTTATATAGAGTCAATAATAATCCCTTATAGGCATTATTTTGTAATTGAAAACCGAATCGCTCAATCGTTTAGATATATATGTGTAACCAAATGGTATTTTAATTGGTTACGAATAGCAAGTATACCAATGGTGAGATAATGAAACATAAGATAAACATAATCAAAAAGTTAAAACATAATTTATCTTTAAGCCAATTATGAATATCTTATGATATGTTACGCATTATAATATGTAATGGACGTTTAACTTATTAGAATTTCGTAAGTTATATCTAGTTCAAGAGTGTAGCTCTAAGCTACTAGTAGAATAGCTTTAGAGTTGATAATTATAAAATATATATGTCGAGGATATGTTGTTTTATAATTATAGGAGTTTGATCTATATATGCCTATTGGGTCCCCTTTGCTAGCTCACATAAATTTTTGCAACGATGCAGTGTGATTTTCCATTATATTGGTAACTTATGTTAATTCTTAAGATTGGCTTGAATTTGATTAATTGGATTTAATAATTCATGTTTATCTTAAATTAATTTAGAATCAACCAATAAACTAAACATGAATTATTTGAAATATATTTTATTTGAATATAGGACTATCTATATATAACTATTTTAACCAGATAACTTTTTAGTTAAGTTATTTGAATTAAAATTGAGGTTTTATAATAGATATCGGAGTCAAATAAAGTGTAACTATTTAATTAATTTGAATCAGGTCGGCAGATAAGTCTTAGAAGCTAGGAAAGCATGTCACACAGATCAATTATTACCAAGCAGTTGACCGCCCTTATCAGGTTAGCAATCCACGTGTCACATGTTTTCACTTTAGGAAATTGATCCAAACTTGAATTTTAAAGCCTAATCTGATAAGAGTGAGCCCTAATTTGACCATTATAAATAGGAAATGTTTTTGTGGTTTTGCATCATAAGTGAAGTCATTTGAGAGGTTTAAAGAGAGATTCTAGAGAAAGACATTTTATCACTCTAAAGAATTGTTGTTTAACATCTAGAACAATAATTCTTATTGTTCTGTTGTGATTGTGGGGAAGAGTTACCGAGACAGAATCAATCGACGTGTGCCCACTTGTACTTCAGTTGTGGAAAAGAGAATAGCAAAAAAGACCGTTAGTAGAAGCCCTTCTAGATGCGATTCTCAATAGTAGTTCTGTCATCCAATTACTTGTCAGAAGTGTGATTTTGATTTTACAATGTAAGAAAGATTTTTCATTAATTTATCATATAGAGAATGTCTAACTCATTTATGGAAAATAGTTTATTTATTTAAAATTTTTAAAATCCGTTGCATACTCCTTTCTAATAAAGGTGTCAATCAAATCTACAATCTCATTCATGTTCACCCCTCAAAGCTCTAATTCCACTAGTTCTCGATACGGAAGAAGGACACAGACGACGGTTGATGGCAGATCATCGGTTAGTGACGACTTGCCTATAGATCGACTTTGTGAAATCAACGAACATGGAGCATATGCTTGAACGAAGGGGAAAAAGGAAGGCTCATATGGGGAGAAGTTGGCGGCGCCTTTAGGACCGTGATAGAGTGATGGTGACAATTATAGTGGTGGCTAGAGCTTTGCACGGTTGGGTCAGATCTCAAACCACTAGGTTTTTGGGACTAAACCATTTTGGTAGTTTGGCAAAATTTAAGACCAAAATGAACCGTTGTAGCCATTAGGACCGAATCAGACTGTTTTAGAATAGTCTAATATGGTTTGAATTGTAGTTTGTGACTTTTTTAGTGATTATGATTTTTTAAAACTAGATTTTGTACTTCTAAAATTCTAAATATCAAAGTAAGGCCCTTGAAAATGTACAATGATTATTCGGTTTCAATTTTCTTTTCCAAGAATAGTAAAAGTGGAAGTCGAAGTAAGCATATCAATATTAAGATTTTGGCTATCACAGACCATATTAGAAAGCATGAAGTAGCTATGAATTACATAAAGTGTAAGCTCATGATAGCAAATCCCATGACTAAAAGATTATCGGCTAAATTGTACCAAAAAAAAATGTAGTTAGTATGGGACTTAGTGGTTGAGTTTTGTTTCTCTTTTTTTTCCTTTTCTTTTTCTATTTTATTTTCTATGACTATATTAGTTTTGGTTTAATCATTTCAGTAAGTGAAATATTTTATAAAGTGAAATATTTTATAAAGTTTAATATACTTGATCCATGGCATTGATTCAAGTGGGACCCTAGAGGCTTGTGTTGTAGACGGATTCAAATTGTATTGATTCAGAATATTTGATTTAAGTTGTGTATTTTAAATTGTGTGATTTGAATTGTTATCTAAATTGATGTTTAGATGTATAGTAAAACTGTTAATTTGAATAAAGAATAAAATTAGGATTTGTTTTTGGATAGATAATGGAAAAAGTTTTTGATTTACTTATGAGTCTAACAAAATCTTAATGTTCATAATATTAAAAAATATATATATATCTTGATTTATTTCTCTCTTTACTATAAACGCAATGAAAGACGAATCGCCTTAATACGGTATCAAATGAAGAAGTTATGATATTTTTTTCTCAAGTATAAGATGGAAGTTTTAACAAATAAAGAGTTAATTTTAACAAATAAAGAGTTAATCTTATATTGTAGCATTTGAATTCAAATTTTGTAAATTTAAGAGGGGGCCAAAACTAGAATTTTGCATTTAAAACTCAATTGAAATTTGAATATTGAGTCCAAAAGGTCAAGTTAGTCCACAAAACAAATGGGTCTTAATAACTAATAGAAAGTTCTATCATAACCTAAACTAGTATTTATGAAAGAGAATATTAATTTATAAAAGGGACGAGTATTAATTTATAAAAGGGTTTTCATTATTTAATTTGATACCATATATTTTAAGAAAACATAACATTGATACCTTATTGTTTAATAAATATTAAAATGGCATCCTATAGTTTTTGAAAATATTATTTTGGTACCCTGAATCTATGTTTTGTGATGTGAAATTTTCAACTTACCCTTTTATTAATTAATCCCAAATTATTTTATGAAAACTATAAAAGAAAATAAGTACAAATAATGCCCAAAAATAAGTTCACATGCATCTTTCTCTTAAATGAGTTTTGTTTAATCTTTTGTTTTGATTTTCTATTATAGTTTTACGAAATTAATTTGAAATTTATTAATAAAAGAGTAAAAAAAAATTCACGTGAAAAAAAATACTAGAGTATCAAAATAATATTTTTAAATACTACGGGATATTATTTTGATATTTTTTAAACAACATGACACTAGTGTGATGTTTATCTAAAACACAGGGTACCAAAATAATAATAGTCCTTTATAAATACAACGATGATACTTGCATTGGTAATTTAATGAGATAATTAATTTACTTTTAGCCCTTAAACTATAACATATCATACTTATGTATAATAAGGTGGTGCATTTGTGAGACATTCTTATAAATTGTCCTTTTTTCTGTCTTGATGACTTGGTCAACCATGTCTGCAGGTTAGATTCCTATCTTTCCTATTTTAATTAAGAACAACCAATATTACTTAATTTTTATTATGGATGTATATATATTAGTAGGTCTGAATCCAATAAATTGGCATAATTGTTAAAACTTTAACAAATAAAAAAACCAAACGAGACATCTCGTATTTAAAATTTTTTGTCTATTTTATAATGAAGCGAATAATTTTGACACTATTTTAATATAGAAAAAAATGGTTCAATTTTTTATTCAAGTACTATTTCTAAGGAGAGAAAAATTTAGAGACCTTTCATGGGTTTTCATCCAATATTTGACAGAGAAACTATTTATAAGACACTTTTTGATGTAGGGACAGTTTATAAAAAAAATTGAAAACAAGGACTAATTTTAAGGAGAGAAAAGAATTCAAGGCTTCTTGTAAATTTATTCAATGTCTATATACGTGTGTGTGTGTGTGCGCGCGTGTGTGTGTGTGTGTTTTTTTTTTCTAGAATTTGAGGTGGGAATTCGAATTCTTTACCTTAGGGGTGTTCATCGGTTAGTTTCTAACCGATGGCAATTGGCTTTGAGAAAATGGAACCCAGAGCTGACCAAAGAGACAAAGAGTCGATTGGTTTTCAACCTAAAATGGTCGGTTTTGTAACGATCGGTTTTAGACTAAAATAACCAGTCAGGATGCAAAAAATAATTTAGCATTTGAAGAGCATTATCATGATCTTTATTTAGTCTGAATTTAATATATTAGTGAAGTCTAAAACTTTATTATAAGAACAACGATATACGAGTTAAATAATCTAACAAAGACTCTTTTATATTAAAAAGTTTTACTTTTTACTCATATATTAATATATGAATATACATACATATATATATATATATATATTAATGAATCTTCTTTAAAGGTTTCTTATATTAACAAAAACTGATAGACTAAAAAATCTTTTCTGATAGCCAATCAATCCTTTGTTGATGGCAGTCGGTTTCCAACCCGACCAAATCGGTCAATTTTTGGGCTTGAATTGGTTTTCTGGTTAGTTTTCAATCTTTGTTTTTTTTTTTGACATTTTATTTTTGATAGAGTTGTATATGGCTTTTACTTTAGCCCTGCATGAGCCAAACTAGACGGACCGAATTAACACCTCTGACCGCAACCACTTCCATGTCAACAAGAGAGAACGTCAGCAAAAGAGTAATGAGAGGAGTCTCTTTATATCTCTGATACAGTTTCAAGGGAGTTGCTGCTGTGTCAACTAATACACTTGTGTAAGCCTCTGCAACCAATGTTACCGTGCATTATCCAACACTGTTTCCACGTCTGTGGGCCTTTTGTTTTTTTCAACAATAAAAAAACTTCGCTATCACGTCTAATGACAATATTGCCCATTCAAAATACACAAATAACCAAAAAAACCAACTCACAGACAGTGAATAACTGGACAACTGCTGGTTGATTTCGTCCTACAGCTTCTAACTCCTTCGACACTCGAAGTTTTGTCAGAACAAAATCCTGACATAATCTTGTGGCAGCCACCGTGCTTCATCCACGTGGTGCAGTTTCAGCACTTATACTGTACCGTAGACGCCGCCTATAATATGTATCTGAACTGTGAGTGAGAATATGCTAAGTATTACTTTTTATAGAGAATCGGGGCGTGGCTTTACTGTCTGCATCACTTTCATGCCTATATTTTAATCTTTTTCCTTCCTAATTAAGGTCACTTCCCCTTGGGCATTTTTAGGCTCTTCTTACTCTACTTAAACTATGTGATAGTGTGAAATCGGTGGCACAACTTCACTCCCAAACTTTGAAAGCTGGTCTTGCACATGATAGTTTCTTTGCCGCAGAACTCGATGCCTCGCAGAATTGGTTATCTCTAGAATGCATCGCTCGGGGGTTATTGTAGAGACAAGCAACGGGAAGAGGCTTGGTACCTCTTTCATGACATGATATCTAATGAGAGGGATGTTGAGAAGCCAGATAGTTTCACAGCATCGATTGCTCTTAAGGTTTGTGGCGTTAATGGCGCTAAAATAAGGCGAAACGGTGCATTGTTTATAAAGAAACATGACAAGGTTGGTCAAGTCGCGCACGTGGGTTCTGCTTTGGTCGAATAATACTCGAAATCTGAACTAATGGATCATGCTTAAGAGTGTTCAAGGAATTTGCCCACCCGATGTTGTTTTATGGACTTCAACGGTCACGGTGTTGAACATTAACTGTAAAAACAACAGTAGCCATAAGTATATCAATCTTATTCACTACAGGGCATTGAACAAATACAATCAATTCTTTCTTCCCTTTTTCAAAACAAAAATTACAAAGGATACGGAAGAAGAAAAAAAAAAGAACAGGGAAAAACATTCACAGAATACATGAACACATTGAATACAAATACACAAGTAACAACTACACCATGGAAGCGGGATTTTACCTGTTTATCCAGTATAAATTATAGTACAAAATTACACAACATTCCCTCTGTTTGGCGCCAACACCCAAGGCCTTATTGTATAGGGAAGCAAAAAGCTAATTTCAAGAAAGAAAAGAATCTTAGTTCAAAGCAGGTGTCTTGCTCTTCCTTCCGAACAAAAGCAGCTTCCGAAATCCTTTCGTCGCTTTCGGAGAGTTCTGGTCATCAGTGTTCCATTTCTTCCTCGAGTGAGGCGATTCCACTGCCATATTGGTGCTAGGCGGGGGCGTCGAGACTTCAATCTCTGAGATCACAGGCGATGCTGGTGCGTTTTCAATAGCTAAACCACTTTGCTCCTCGACATTCACAGCAGAAATGATCAAAGAATTCTCCACAATCTGCTCTGTTTTGTCTTCTTCTTTGAGAATTGGAGATTCATTTTGCACTCCAGTATCGGAATTTGCAATTATCTGATCTTGAATAGGCTCTGATGAGTTTGAATTGAAAGTAACATTCTCTTGTTTGTTCTCAGTTACTGAAGAAACAGTCTGCAATGCCTCAACATCTTCCGAATCATGACCATCGGTATCGCTAGGTTGAGTTACTGCAGAATTCACAGGCTGCGTCTCTTTGACTTCAATCAAATCGTTTTCATTGACACTAGGTTGAGAAGAAAGTACCTGAATTGGCTTTTTGGGGTTAATTTCTGAAGGCTTGGCTTTGTTTGGGCTAGGTTTCTTATTCATAACACCATTAGTCTTCTGTGACGAGGTTGTCGAAGACACACCGTTTGCCTTTGTTGGTTGCTTCTTCAGCAAGCTATTGGATTGAGTCCTTGATGCCTTCAGGGTTGCGGTCCGTGCAGTTGCAAGGCGTTCTATGGTGGAACTCCGAAGAAGTGGCTTTGGTTTTGTGGTTGCTTGAGAGTTTTCGGTCTTGAGGGAAGTATTGCTAGCTTTACTTTCTGCTGAGAGCCTTCTTGATGTTGATGTGGTGACTCCTTTGGAAGCACTCCTTTCGGCAATCCTCTTCTGGCGCTGAAGCCGTATTTCCTCCAATTTCCTCTTGTTTTCTTCTTCCTACATTAACACAAAAATTGGCGAAGTGAAAAGATGGTGTTAAACTAATTTTGACATTTACAATAATGCTTTATAATTACGAGAAGGGACAGGTCTAAATAGATATTTTCATTTCTGGTTTTTGTAGGTAAAGGCTTATATATAGTGTGAAGGAGAGGGGGAAAAAGACGAGGGAGAGAAAGGTAAACCAAGTAAAGGGTATGAGAGGGAAGACAGGATAACAAAACCACACCTCCTAATATGTTCGAACTGAAAGGAATAAAATCTAAGTCCCATATAATTTCGAGAATTCCAAATTCTCTTCTAGGTATGAAAACACTTTATCAGTAGGACACAATTTTTAAGTGTAAGATCTTAATCAAGTTTAATTGGATTGTGACACTTCTTTTAACTTGATATGATCTGACGGTTAGTTGAATACCTTTTCCAATTTGCCCTTCGGACCAGTGCTTCTGCTTCCTGGAGCTGGTCTCTTAGTCCTTGACATGATATCAGGTTTGCCCTTCCCCGGAACTCCATTAGTTTTAGCAGTTTTGGCCTTGGGAACAGGAGGCTGATTAGCATCAAGAGACCCTGTTGTTTCAGTCTCAAGGGCCTTCTTGTTAGTTTCAGTTGATGAAATGTTTTGATAATCCATTTCTGGAGTCCATGATGCCATGCATTGTGCCACACCTGAATCTCTATCAAGCACCATGTAGAGGTCATCTGGTTCATGGGTAGTAAAATCTTCAGGCTTGTCTTGCGAGATTTCCTGCACGCCATTTTCATATTGAGGAGCTCCGACAATTTCAGGGACAATGCTTATGTCAGTCCTCAATAAAGATTCAGACTGATGTGCAACAAATCGATCTTGAACCATAAAGGAATCATCAACCACAACATCTCTCTTGATTTTGTCAGTTTGGAAGGATGAGGATGAAGAATAAACTCCGTCAAATAAGTTGGGATCTTTGCTTTGGTCCAAATTTGCAGACGTATCTGGTTGACTACCAAGGAACCACTCCCCGTCTTTTGGACATTTGGTTTTGGTAGATTCGCCAACGCAATCAGGTAGAGCTGCATGTGAATTGCTTCCTGATTCTTCGATTCTCTGAGAAAACAATAATTCCTCAACTGGGCTATGCTGCTTCTTGATAATCGGAGCAACATTATTGCCACCTTTGAAGAAAACCTGAGTGTTTCCCTCATTCCCAGTCCCCCTTCCTGTAACAACAAAATCATCACTAGAAATCGCATGTTGCTTTGTAATCTTCTCTTGTTCAAAGCTAATTGCGGATGGTTTTCCTTCTTCAGAAAAGTAATCCTGCACAGCATGTGGTTCTTCATCAAAAGTACTCGAGTCTTTGTCTCTTATCAGTAGATTTTGGAAAGCATCCCAGTTATTGTTTTTCTTATTTCCTTCGGAATTATAAACACTGGTATTATTAGTTTCCTGATCAGCACCGCCATTTGTGTACTTAGAGCCACCTTGTTTCTTGTGATGATGCGATGAAGGCTTGTGTCTCCTTTCTAACGACTCAACAGCTTCCTCAACCTGCTGTTTGATCGCATCTCCATCAATGAATCCATCCTCATCAGATGAAGTTTCCTCAGAGCCACTTCCTACTTCCCCATCCTTCTTAGAGCTTATGTAGTTGATGTTTCGAATAACAACCTTTCTCGAGGACTTTTTCCTGTGCTTTTTCTTCTGCGATTGCTCTTTCGAAGAGTTCTTCTTTCCATGCCGTGTCTGCTCATCTGATTCACTCTCATAGCTTGACTCACTTTCCTCATTGGATTCATCTTGATCTGAAGAATGTTTCTTTTTACTCCTATGAGACTTATTTCTCCGACTTTCTCTATCGACATGAGGGCCAGAATCTTCCATGTTGGGAGGCCATTTCATATTTCCTGGAAAGTAAGGAGGAACCTGCATACCGGGGGCAAACATGTAACCCTGATACGGATGGAAAACAGGACCTTGAAAGTTGTGCATGTACTGAGGAAGCTGGTTTGGCCATGATGGTGGAACTTGAGCTTTCCCATCCATTGGTGATATCTGAGTTGGTATTGGGGTGCCGTTATCTACAAATTTTTAACACAAACAATGAGTCTACAGCTCATAGAAGAGATTATAGGGTCTTTTGAATTACTCTCAGTGTAGCTATAATATTAGTTAAATGACAGACAGAGTCTACTATTCTCTCCAGGAAGGTGGCAAGGCAAATATTGTATTCGAATTTTCTCATAAATGAGTGAAGAGAAGGATCTCTAATTGTTCTTATCAAATTGTAACTAAGAACAGTTGCTTCAAACTGTTTTTCTCAATGAGTGAAAGATAAGTACTTCCAACAGTTTTTTTATTCTTTCTGAACCGTGAACTCGTATAACTAAAACCATGTTGCTTCAAAAGTTTCCACCAAGTAGACAGTGATTCAAAGTCAAACCAAAGTCAAACCATACCTTGGTTTGCATCCAAACTTCCACGACTTGTAGTTGAGTCAGAAATTGATGCGTCCAAGGCACCATTTGGTTTTCCATTTTGGTTTATGTTTATCATCAAAGTATGAGCAGGGTCGGTATCTTCTCCAGCAAGTATGATTCCAGAGGTTTCAAGATATGGCATGACTGGCTGAGGGCATGCCTGCATTGCTGCTAACTCATCCATCCAAAGCCTATCTTCATTCTTCTGTTTGCATAGCTCTATGAAATTTATGCATGCTTCCCTGCAAAAAACCAGAAATGCATTTTGACCTTTGACAAAGGCACAAACCTCATGACCACCCGAAAAACCAAAGGAAAAAACAGAGAGAGAAAACAAGTCTTGCAATATAAAAATTAAGAAAAAGTGGTGATCTACATGTACTTAGCATCTTACAGCCAATGCAAATGCCCTTAAATGAAAACTATATATGGCATGCCTTTCACACACAGCACTCAAACTAAGCAATATTTTCTAAAAATATCTCAACCTTAATCTCTAGATATATAAAAATAGCAACTTTAACTAGAGTTATTTAGCAACATATTCTTTTGCTACCTTAAACGTGAAGCTCCAAAAGCATCAGCAAAGGATAGGAGATCATCCAAGTAGTCTGGTTCGAATCCAGCAACCAAGGCACGAGCATAAGCCATTGCTTGCTCTTTGCAGAGCACAGCCTTTCGAGTTTCCAGAACACGGTGAAGACGATTCCTGTTCATAACCCACAGCTGAATAATCAATGAACAAGAAAAAATACAGACGCCGTTGTAACCAACCAAATCACATAGCAGTCCAGTAAAGAGCAAACTTAGAAGATAGATGGATGAGCTTACTTTGAGTTCTCCTCCGGTGCAGCATCACTTGTTCCATTTGTTTCCCCTTTTGACTAAATTTCACAACACGGTAAAAAGAAGGTCAAGATTATAAAATGAACTTTAGAAGAAACATTGATTTAGAGTCAACGTGACAGTAATTTTTTAATAACTTGACCAACCTTGGACACAGTTGTTGCCTTGTTGAAATTCCCATCAGCAGCTGAAACATTTTTTTGACTAGTTAGGTGCTGAAAAATCAACTAGATCTGCTTAAAAAATAATAGAACTTCCACACTTCCCACAGTTAAAATCAGCTTCTATTGACGCCCGATTTGTCACTAACAAAAATATGTCCGTTTTATCCCTATCTATAAATATTTACAAAAACATAACAGACACAAGGGACCAGGACAAAAACTAAAAGAGATCTGGAAGCGAAACTAAGCCTTGAATTGAGTAGAATTAGATCAGGTCCTCTCGTTCAATTGGCGGGCCTACCGATTTTTATTATAGACGAGAGGACAGGAGACGAGAAAATGCCAATGATTGTTTTCTTTTTCAAAAGAAGAAAAGGTACAAGGGATCCAACAAAGCATACCTTCAGCCTGCATCAAGCCATTACTGCTGGTCAATTCACTGGTTTGAATTGAATTCTCAATCTGCACAATCTCCTTCTCTAAAGTAACAAATCTCTCAAGAACTTCCGGTGTACTAACAAATCTCACAAACCTGTAAGTAACCCAACAAAACAGTTAAAATCATCATATCACCAATGACAATAAATAAATAAATAAATAAAAATAAACAATCACTTCATTTTAAAGCATTACATCCACAACATACCAAAAAGAAATCTTTCTGGTTTCTTTGACCAAAATTATAAACCAATTCAAATCAACAAAAAAAAAAAACAATGTCATCAATTGGTGATGTCTAATTACCTTTGAAGAGTGGATTTGGTGAACCAGTGAGAGGAATCTGAGGCCGAGGGACGAAGGGTAATGGAATATCCTCCTTTGGAAATCTGATCTTTTGCAGATTTGAGGTGAGCCAGAAACGGCTCCAGAAGCCCAGAGGCCAATTTCTCATTCCCACCACCAGCAGCGAAGATCACCAGGTCACATCTTCATTTTCACCAAAATGTGACGCAATTCCCATCACAACATCTCAATTTTTTGTATTTTTGGAAGAAACCCAGATCAAATAATGGCCTAAATAAGCCAAAAAAGAAAGTTGACAAAAATAACATACCTTGTTCTAGTGGGAGTGAGTTGGAACAAAGCGTGATCAAGACGAGTTCTCGAGTCCATTGTCTCTAACCTTATGTAAGGCTTATGAGAACGAGTATAGAGAGAGATTAACAGATTCAGGGTTCGTTCATGATCTTACAGCTCAAGCATGGTTTTTGAGCTTTTACCCTGTTGTTGTTTTACATGAAACAAAATGGAATAGAGAGAGAGAGAGTATAGAGAGGGAAAGAGGGAGTGCCAGCGAGAGGTGAGGAAGCTAGAGCCAGAAGAGCACATGGGAGGAGGTTGGCTCCTTTTTTTTAGATCGTTTATGGAAGTGGGTCCCTCCTGAAAAGAAAAGAAGAAAATGCCGACAAGCGAACACAAATGCAGCAGTACTTGATTTGTTCTGTAACTATCCTCCTACTTCTTACCCCCACACGCTCCTCTTGATAATGATAATGATAATGATAATGACAATGATAATATCAATGTAATTTTGATGTATATATAGTGAATTAATTGCATAATTATATTTTTTAACTTGCACAATTATATTTTTTTTAATTTTAATTTCTTTTCAATTTACCTTTCGAAGCTATAAACATGTTTTGTGAATTTAAAGAATTTATTCCAATTTCATTTTGCATGTACCTTGTAAGTAGAAGAGATTAGAAAAAAAAAAAAAAATCACTGCTCTTAGATAGTTTTCTTTTAAGATTTAAAAAACATAAAAAGCCTTTAAAAAATTACTTTCAAAGAAGATGTTGAGTTTTATATTTTAGAATGTCAAAACATTATACAAATATTTTCTCAAGAAAAAAAAATTTCACGAAGAAATTGGCTCTAATTATATGTATTTTTATCATTTCTTTTTAGTTTTTCATCAATAAGGTAAAAGAAGGTGAAGTATAAAATTAAAACTAAATTTTTAAATTCAAAAGAATATTGTTTTTAGACAAATATTCAAGTAATAATTTTGTAGTTCTTAAAAGAAAAAAAATAAATTAAAAAATAATTAAAATCAAAAGATATAATTATGTGACATATGTTATTTTAGAGTATGCAATACATAATGCCATTTTGTTTTTAACTTTTATATTTGTTTTAAAGGGACTTTTCCCCATGGGAACTCCTAACAGCCGTACACAATTTGAATATGTTATATCTAATTAAAATAATTTTTTTCACATATATGACGTCTAAAAGATAAATAACTATTGATGGATATCTTTTTATTTTCTAAAAAAAAAATTGACTTACGTAAAAAACTCTCATCTTTACATTTTTTAAAATATGATTTGAAGTCTTTTTTCTATAGGTATTCTCACAAATATATGTATTCAAAGCACTAATCTTTGTGGTTGGTATTTTCAGTTCAAACCAAAACTTTTAGGGTCCGTTTGTCTTTGTGTTTGTGTTTTTTTAATTTGCTACGAAAAAAATTGCCTCGCATAAAAAACCCTCAGGTTTACATTTTTTAAAATACGATTTTAAGTTCTTTTTTCCATGGGTACTCTCACAAATATATTCAAAGCACTAATATTTGTGTTTGGTATTTTTAGTTCAAACCAAAACTTTTATGGTCCGTTTGTCTTTGTGTTTGTGTTTTTTTCATTTCCTACGAAAAAAATTGCCTTGCATAAAAAACTCTCAGCTTTACATTTTTTAAAATATGATTTTAATTTCTTTTTTCCATGGATACTCTCACAAATATATGTATTCAAAGCACTAATATTTGTGTTTGGTATTTTTGGTTCAAACTAAAACTTTAGTTTCCATAGTATCAAATCCTCTATCTAATTTTTTTATGTTCTTAATAGTATCGAATCAATCATACTGTGACATATCATTTAATGAAAAGCATTTAAAAGACAATTCTATTATTTTAAACCTTTTAAATGATGTATTACAAAAGAATTGGTTAAACATCATTTAAAATACTAAAATTGGATAAAAGATTTGAATCCCAAACACTCTACAAATCTTGCCAAGATCATATTTTTCAAAGAATCTAACAGTTAAAAAATAAATAACCATTAATAGGTTACTTTTTATAGCTAAGAAATTTCCATGCTTTTAACAGAATCTTTCAAGTTTACAAATGTGTGCAGCCTCCGTAGACATTATCCATCTTAATTTTTTTGATTGAATATTTACGGGTTTATTGTGTTCGCTTTTTTGTCGGATAGATTAGGTGGATGGAGATGACGATCGTGAGTGGGTGGCGCAGAAAAATTGGGGTTTGGTTGAGAAGTCATTTCCTTTTTCCTTTTATTTAAAGCTTCGTTGTCAAGAATAGCAAAGTTGTGAGAGTGCCTGACAAAAATCCTGTGAATCCAAATGATCAAAAAAAAAAAAAAAAAAACTACAACAACAATCCTATGAATTTCTGTTGCTATTGATTGTCAAATTTTGATTAATTGTATGATTTTATGATTATGTTTTGGTCAAAAAAATTATGGCACACACATATATACTCATATTGAAATAGAGAGAGAGAGAGAGAGAGATATATATATATATATATATATGTATATAAATTATAACAATTTTTCAGTGGTTAAAACATCCCTGATGTTCAACCAAAAAACAAAATCATTGATGGATATTATTAGTATTTCTCAGTGAGTAACTTGCCAGGGCTGTTGAGTTTTGATGTTGAAAATAATTGTATTTTAATGTGATGAAAATATATATGTAGATACATTGAAAAATAACAAGAACTAAGCTAAATGTCCAATAGGTTCTTGAAACTTTTTTTTTTTTAAATTAGTTTTTGTATTGAAAAGTGTTTTAATTTAAACCCTGAACTCTTTAAATTTCTCAAATTTAATCCCACAGTTAAAATTTGGATAAAAAATTTTAAAACAATGATGGTTAAGCTATAAAAAAATGGTGAATACTAACAAGAAAAACACTATATAAAATCCAAGTCAATTCATAAGAAAGTTCACACATTTAAATTCGTAAATAATAAATTAAAATAGAAGAGGATTTGTCCAATGGTTTTACATAAAAGATTAACAACTTTTAAACAATAACTCCTGCAAGTTAAAATTTTATGAATCTTTTCCTAGTCCTAGCTTCTAAAAAGATGAAAACCAAAACCATAGAAGACTTATCCATATAGCAAGTATTTTTTTTTTTGGGGTACTTTTCTAGTGGTATAGAGGAAAAAAATTGTAGCCCATCATTTTTAAGTTGCAAATCTTCTATCAATAAAATCTCTTCATTTGAATTCATGTGTAATAAATAAATGATAGCGACTTTGATTTATATTTTGTTAAGAAAATATAAACATCATTGTCTTTAATATTCACTAAATCCAAACCGAAAAACATAAAACCAAAAAAAAAAAAAAAACTCTAACACACTGACAACAATAAAATCATAAAGAAGCATATAAGAGAAAATGCATAAAAAACGAAACAAAGATAAAAAAAAAAGCATATCACAATTTGGGTTATTATGTTATATATATATATATATATATATATATATATATATATATATTGAAGCATTATACATAAACAACAAAAACATACAATAATTTAAAAGATAGTCCATCTTTTAAGTGAAATTACGAGATTATCATTGTTGTCCATCCAAATTTCAAAATTTTGATGAAAGTTTAACTGAGGGACTAAATTAGAGACACTTAAAAAGTTTAGGGTCTAAATTATAACAACTTTCAATACATGGACTAATTTCAAAAAAAAAAAAAAGAAAGTACAAAAACCTCTTATGAATGTAACTCAAATAACAAAGTTAAAGGAGAAATTTACTCATGATAATAATCTATCTATTTTTGGATATAAAATATTAATAATAATATATTATGTACTTCTATTTATATCCATACATCTATACAATTGTATGCAATATATAAAAGAGAAGAAAGAGTGTGGTTAGTTATTCACTCTCGCACAAATTGGATATTCAAACTTTTCTATAAATTATTTTATTTTGTAGTGAATTTTTTAAGAACCATGATGTATCAAAATTTATTATCCACCCATAATATTAAAAAGTTACAACCAATACCTTTTAAGAGAATGTACTATTTCTCATTTTGAAAGAAGGTATATCATGTACTCAACTTTTATTACAAACCCACAATACCGAAAATTTATAAGGTAGCCTTTGCACGTTTTCAATTGGCAATAATAAGACCTGATAGTTTTAGATAGTTATCAAATGACTTTATTTTTTACAATTTTCTTTATTAAATAGAGTATTTGGCATTGTTATTCTATGAACTTATAGCACATTAGCCATTTGTTTCTTCAACTTTTAATTTTGATTAGTTACATCATGAACTTACAAGTCAGTGGCAAATCACCCCATTGAGAACAATTTTATTTTTTTTTAAAAAAATTAACATATGATTTTCACATAAGTCGTTAATTAAAAGTACAAAATGATTTTTTTTATATAAATGTTAATCTAAATTTATATTCAGCGTAAAATTAATTCAAAATATTTTATTCATTGAAAATTTAATTAAATACATAAAAAGGCTATTCATGTCATTAATAAACTATTTATGCGCAAATTACACGTCAATTTCGATCAAGAAACTAAAATTACTATCAATGAGTGATTTGTTATAGATTTATAAGTTCACTATGCAAGTTGCCAAAATTAAAATTCAGAGGGTAAATTGCAAATGTGTGATGAATTCATAGAAAAACAATATTAAATATCCTGTAATTGTTATTTAGTTCTTGGTTAGTTAACACACCCAAATGAATCCACCTAGATAATATCTTATCTACTATCAACTCAAAGATTATCACTTAGAAAAAATTTAATTTGATATACCAACATTACGTTTCAAGAAAAGAAGGGTCCTCTCCTGTGAGTTTCACTGGCGGTTGCATAAAAAAATAATTCACATCAGGTCTGTGGGTATATGTTTGGAGTGAGTGAAAAGTTTTGGCCACTTTGCTGTCGCCAAAGTTCAACTGTCAAAAGAGTGAATGAGTGGCCAAAGAATAATAAGTGTCCAGAGCGCCACCCCTAAGAGGTGCCCTTTCTATTTCATTCCTGTTTCCACAGAGAAACATTTATCAATGTCCAACTACTACGAATCCTATTTCTTTTCCTCTTTATTTCTTTGTTTTGATGTGGGATAAGTCTAGTTGAGCGATGGAGTCAAGAAAAAAATAAAATAAAATAAGTAGAAGTATTATAGAATATTGGAGATAATTTTCGATTTTTGGAAAACTTAGAAAACAAACCAAATTTAGCTAAAACATGAGTGACGCTATTGACATACGGAGGGGCGAAAAAACACAGGAGCAGTTTAGAAAAGAAATAAGATTTCAATTATAAAAAAATTGAGTATCGTGGAGAAAAAAAAAACTCTTGGACTGAACACAATAAACTACCTTGCTGGTGTCCAACTCAGTTATGGAGATCTTCCAACCATTGGCAACACAAAATCCGTTTAGTTAGGGCACTAGGAAGCACACCATTGGCATCACGAACCCCTCCTCCAACAATTAAAAAAAACCTAGGGAGTCTGCCACCGATGGATCGACATTCAATTTAAGGTAACCAAGGCCAGAGCGGCAGCCTATGTTCGAGGGATGTTGTAGCTAGGATGGTTTGGAAGCCCGATTACTCGACTAGAAAATTTGGAATTTCACGAGGTAAAGACCAAATGGTCAAGCATACTATGATAATTCAATCTCATAGAGAGGCAATAATCTTGATACATAGGTAAATAGCCAAGTAGAGTTGAAATTCCATGAGATAAAGACCAAATGACCAAATATACTGCAATAATTCAATCTCAAAGAGAGGCAATAATCTTGATACACTGGTGGATAGCCAAGCAAAAGAAGAGCTCAGCCCCTAATAAAACACAAAAAATCTTGAGCGAACCAATCAAACGAGGACTCTTCTGTCGAATTAGGCCGCAAGGAACAGCCTACGGAGCAAGAACAACATTCACTATTATTTCCTCCAAGGGCTTAATATCCCATTATGGATAAAATCATTCATGTCTTTCCAAAGCAACTAAGCCAACAACAAAAAGAATCCAAGTTCATTTGTGTTCAAGCAATATAACAAGAGATAAATATATATTTTAATTCTTGAGTAGGGGCACACAACATATTTTTTAATTAAAATATGTTTTAATTGTTGAATAGGGGCACACAATATATTTTTTAATTATAGTATGTGTAAAATCTTAGGGAAAAGTGGGGGTAAAAAATGAGTTTTTGAAAGTTAAATGTAAGCAGGATAGTATATTTTAAGTAAATTTTTTAGCCATTTAATTAAATTTAAAGATGCCATCTCCATGTCGGTACTTTTGTGTTGTATAGTCATTATATTTGATTCGAACACTCATAAATTAGATGGTTAAAATTTAAATTAGATGATTGTTATCCATTTTTTTGAATGGCTCATTGTTAAATGTTCAGTTACAAAAATGCATTTTTTTTCTAGCATAATTGGCTTTGAAATGGAATAATCAATAATGCTTAAAGAAGAACACGTAGTACTAGTAAGGAATCCCTACCACAATATTGAAATAAAAATACAATGATGACGATGATGAAAAAAACGCAATAAATCAATTTTTAATCAACCAATAAATCATTTAAGATCTCATCGAAACTAAAAGACAAAAGTCCAGTTTTCTTTTTTGTATTAAATGCACTATCCACCCAAAAATACCCCATATAAAAGCCTTTTTTTTCACCTCTCATTGGATTACTTGGTGACTGAAATGGAGGATCAAGAAGCTATATATATACTTTCATATATTTTATCGGTGTTCAAAAGGGTCATTTTTTTAATATAAAAGAAAGATCCTTTATTTTCTCCCCATCAGATTGAAAATAATAATAAAAAAGAACACAGGCATTTTTATGTTAAATTTAGTTTAAAAAAATAAAAACTCAATCGAGTCTCCATCCTATTTTATTAAAAGATAAAAAAATAAAAAAAGTTTAGAATCCAATCAAAATAACAAACTGAAAAAAAGTAAGTAACAACCCTATAAAGAAGACAAATTAAAACAATTAGAGTTATGCCATTCTTGTGGATCCGGGCGTGGTTGTTTCATAAAATTTCGCTTTCAGTTCATAGAGTGGATCAAACATGTGTTTCGCTTGATTCGTTGGTGCAGTCACTTTGTTATCTTATGATTTGGAACTTGATTTCGACTACACAAACAACTACATTGTTGCTTGGTGATTTTCGTTTGCTTTATGTGCTCCTTTGGTTTTCTAGTAACAAGATCTGGCTTTTGGTTTAAAGATTGAATCAGTGGTCAGCCTATGCTTGAACGACGGCATTCCAAGAAGTAACTTCCTATGGTATGGGATAGTCCCCTATTGATGAGCTTGATATTGGTTCAAATCCAATTCGTGAGGTAACTCTGCCTCTTCACTAACCCAGTGGTCTTAGTGATGAGGAGAAAAAGTTTTTGCGAGAGGCTAGATAAAGGTGAAACCCCAAAACCGAGCTTAACCAACTATAGAAGAGACTGTTTTAGCAAAATTTGGGTGCAACAAAAGTGATGTCAAGGAAGTCAAACTGGGTTTTAGTCTTTCTAACAATGAGAAGACTGAGTTAGTGGCCCTGCTTAATGAGTTCAACGATGTTGTCCCTTGGTCTTATTGATGATATGCCGGGAATAGATCCTTAGATTGTGCAACATTGCATTCCTATCTTTCCTGGCCTGATTAGGGTTAGGAGGAATAGGTTGCACATGAAGAGGAATAAGCGCTCTTTGAAATAACGACATATCTACTCTTCTTGTTACAGAATCGATTGTTGTGCTAGAATCAGCCGTTACAGACTCCGTTGCTATTGAATCCATTGCAGCTATTATAGAAGGAGCTACTCGAGAATGCCCTGTTTTGAGGTGCAAATGAGGTGGAAGAATCGGTTGCACCAAGTTTTCACCTGGGTATGTATCATAGTAAAAGAAGAGGACGCAAGCACATTCATTGATGCCCTCAAATTTGCTCTTATTGTTCTCGAATAGGCTCTTTCAGGTTCAGGCAGGAAGTATTTGTTGCTCTTAGGCATCCCGTCAAATCTGCTCTGAGGGTGGGAAGGAAGGACCGACGTCGTCAAGAGATGGGATTCATACCCAGCAAGAAATAGCATCCTGTTTCTTATGACGAAATAAATTGCATAGAATAATAGAAAGGGCTTGTTCTCTTTTCGACGGTAACAAAACATTGAATAAGAGCGATAGGGAAAAGAAGGAATTGATAGAGGTGTGTTGAGAAGTTCCATACCTTCTTGATCAAGTCAATTGCCTTGCTTGCTTATATATATATATATATATATATATATATATATATATATAT
>CAMOHE010044973.1:27227-99631 GCA_946598075.1 Artocarpus hirsutus
ATATATATATATATATATATATATATATATATATATATGTATGTATGAGATGCCCAAGATTAAAAGGAGGAGGAGAAGAATGGACAAGAAATCATTTATGTCCATAACATAAAAAAGAAAAAAGAAAGCGTGACGAGAATCTTTTTTTCTCGAGTATTCTCTTATCACTACGATTATGTGTGTGGATCTGATGAGACTTAGAAAATGCACTTTTTTTAATATTAAAATCAAGCATTTTGCATTAATATTTCTCATAAAACTCTTCAATTACAGCAATTTAGTGATAAAAAATGTTTTAGTGTCTTAGTGTGAAAATGTGTTCAAAAACGTGTTTTTATTGTGTTTTTATGTTAAATAGTATTTTTAATAATTTTTAGAGTTGTTTCAGTGTGTTAAATATATGTTTAATTAGTGAATAATTAAAACCGTAAAAATAGTATTGTGTGATTTTATTTTGAGTCTTAATATGTTTAATAGTGTATTTTAAGTTTGTAAATATGTCCTATTATATTTTTAGTAATTTTTAAAAATATTTTCAAGTCATAAAAATCATATCTGTGCTAAACCGAAAAAGACGGGAAATTTTAAAAGTTTTTATCTATTATTAATTAATTTTGTGTGTTTTAATGTAAAATAAATAATTTGAATATTTTTGTAAATATTATGTTTGTAAAATAATTAATTTTATTGTGTTTGTGAATTTTAGATTTAAAATCTGAGAAAAAACAGAGTAAAACAGTACAAAAACGGACAAAATAGGACATCAAATGCATAAAAAAAATTAAAAAAATTGATTTTGAATAATGGAGGACATGTGGCGAGTTTCTGACCATTGGATGAGCAGCCGAATTGAGCTCAGCCGTTCGAAGAAGAGGACGTGTGTCAGCACGTCATCCATTATGTCAGCGAGTCGCGGTAGTGCGGTCCACGTGTTGACCCGCGATTCGCACATGCATTACACGCGTCGACAACTCTCACGCTCCTAAATAGTGGTTCAGGCTGCGTTGGATCGTGTGCGGGCGCTTTCACGAGTGTGCTTCCTTCTAGCCATTGGCTTTACTGACCATGACCGATCTGACGGTCCACATTTGTAGTCCCACGAGCCCCACTGGGCCCATTATTGAGCGTGAATTTCGACCTTTGGATCACGAAATTAACGGTCTAGATCGCACCTATTTCAGTACATGTAGCCGCCGAGAAGCAGGGGATTTCAAACAAATTCTCAGATTTTAAAGAAGGGAATCTCGTGTGAAAAAGGAGACAAATTTTGGATCTGTATTTTCAACGAATGCTACAGTTGTAAATAGTAAAATTAAGCCCTATAAATACCGAGGCTCTTCGCCTTGGTTCTACAATCCCTTCTCATTGTATGAGATTGACATTGCATGAATAGTTTAATTTTTAAATAGTTTAGTTTATATTTTAGTTTTTAGTCTAGTTTCTTATAAAATATTTCTCAGTTTATGTTGTAAAAATTATGCCCAATAATATTAGTAGTATTTTATTAATTATGTCTTTCTAAATTTCTTTTTAGCTGAGGGGAGAGGGGGAAATTCTAGCAAAATTACTTTAAATATTTTGGTTTTTTTTAGTTTTTTAGTAGTTGTAATGCCAAAATATTTTCTTAGAAAACTTATGATTTTAATATTTTCTTAGCTAGAACTCTACTAAAATTACGGTTTTGATTTATCAACGACATAGACTGGCACAGATAATGCTTGAAAGGACCTTGATTACTCGTAGACAGAGAATGACTCGGTAAATGCTTAACTTATCTTGGTTGTTATTTTAGTTAAGTTATATTAAAATACTGCCTATTTATTAAGTTGTGTTTCTGCTACATTATAGACATAAAATGACACAGTAAATGCTTGGTAACTCTTGATTTATTGTCGACATATGATGGCATAGTGTATACTTAAACCAACTAATAAATAAAAAGAAAAACTAAAATATATTTAAGATAATTGGCAGAATGAAACCTTTAGACCTCAGCCTTGGTATTATTGCTGTTTTATTTCTTTGAATTGCCGTCGTTACTTTGCTTAAGTTATTTTAAATTATCTGCACTTATTGTTAAAGTTTCATTTTAATTTTGTTTACATTTCTTGTTATTAAAGTCCCAAATTATCAAAAATAAAGTATGAAAAATGCTGTAAAAATGTGTAAATATTGTAAATATATTCTATGAAAATAAATATTAATCTTCAAATTTTTCAGCTTAAATAAAAAGAAAAAGTTAATATAATATATGTACTGGAACTGAATACATCCTTCCCTGTGGGTTCGACCTCAGATTCACTAAGTAAATATTACTTGAGACAACTTTATGCTTGGGGTTATTTTAGAGTGCGTTAATAGACATGAGATCAGGATCATGGCATATATATCCTAGGTCCAATGGCATTAGCTCTTAAAGGGGCTCCCTGGCCTTTGGAAATTTGTCTAGGCTGACAGCCTGGGCAAGGGTGTGTGGATCTTTTTAGGTGCTATAGGTTCCACAAAATCGGGTGAAGGATACGAACTTGAAGGGTGGCTAGAAATAGGGAAAGCCATTATTAATCAGATGGATGGGGACAACCCTCCTGCCCTAGAAGGTCTGGACCCTAATTAACCTCCCATCGAGCGGGAGGGTGGAATTGAGACCTAGCAGTCTCTGCATCAACTTAATCTCTTATTAGTCAATCGTTTGGATCGCATTTTAGAAGAGAGGAATCAACTTGAAATTGAAGTCGAGATAATATGTGGCAACTACGATTGTGAGAAAGGCCGGATTTTTTGCACCAATAAATCAATTCATTAGAGGAACATATTCAACGCGATCGGGTGATGGATGCCCTCCGGGCGGATCAGTTATTGGAATGTTCACGGGCAATACACAAGAACTACCTACACCTTTGGGAGAACAATGCTTGGTTGGGCTTGAGAAATTCCCTTCTTAGAACCCAAATTTGGTCACGCTGCCAGGAACATTGAGATCTAAGGAAGAATTTTCTCTCATAATCGTATTAGGCTTTGTCCGAGTACCGAAAAAAGAAAAAATCCATAATTAATATAATTATTATAATAAATAATTAATGAAATAAAACCTTTATACTTTCGAACACAAAAACTATAGGCATTTGTCCTTTTCAGAATCAATGGTCGTGTTCTGACGTAGCTCATTGAGTTTCACCAATTTATCTCATAAAATTATAATCTTCACTTCTTTCTGAGTAAGTGTATATTTATCGACTCTCTCTCCTAACTGGATATTTTTGTGATAGATTGTCTCTTCAAGCCTCTAGCCCTAGGCTTATTGTTGCTCTATTGCTTATTGTTACGTTGTTCTCTTGATTTAGTGAGTGTTAATGCTCCTTTTGTTTCTTCAATCTGAACCGCCCAAGAAAGTCTACCGATTGCATTGGCTTCCTCCATAAAATAACATCAAAATAATGAAAAAAATAAATACAAAAAAAATTCTATAAACCAAGAACATAAAAAATTTCTAACTTCATGTACTTGGGATTCTAATTGGAGTAAGAAACAATTGTTGGATTAAGAGAAGGCCTTTCCTTCCTACTTGAAGTACCGAGGGTCACATTGATTGTGCTTTAATCTCTAGCCCTTAATTACTTCTTCAATAATTAATTTATTAATAGTCTACCCATAGTTCTTATCAAACTATAGCATTCGTTAGAAGATGATTGCAATAGTTAGACTTTAATCATCACAGGTCAATTCCAATCGAGAGAGCGTTTACAGTTGTTGTCGAGAATATATCAAACAAATTGGTAGTCATAATCACATAGTCATGGGCTTCCACCTTCCGAGAGATAATCATATATATCCAACACAACTTTTTTTATACAATTTGAATAATCTAATATCTTTCACTTTAAACTCTTTGGTCAGATTTGGTATCTTGTATTGTATTCTATTAGCTAAGGTATATTGTATTGTGTTGAATTATCATGATATAATACAATGTTTGGTGTCACAGCTAATGCAAGGTAAGGTACATTTTTAAATTGTAATATATTATATTGTATAATTTGTTCCCCAACATCCATCCCAATCCCAATACCAACACAAGACCTTTGCAATTATTTAAAAAACTGGGCCCAAATATAATTTTCAAAAAATAAAGCGTTAAAACGTAATTTTTAAAATATTGATGGGTGTTAAAAAAGTGTTAACAATTGAAAGATTAAAATATGATTTTATAAAAAGTAAGGGGCCAAAATGCAAGCTTTTGAAATTTGTGGGGCCAAAAATATAATTTTATAAAATAGAAAGATCAAAATATAATTTTTTTTAAAAATATAACTTTGCATTGTGACCCCCTTGATTTTTGAAAATTGTAGGTTCTACCCCGACCCTGTCTTGACCTGACCCCAACTCTACGTTGGGCCCAACCCCGACATAGACCTACCAAGCATAGAAGGAATAGTAGAATTTTTATAAATGCTATCGTTTGAAATTTATTTTTTATAACTGTTTCATATGTTTAAATGTATCATAATTTAAATAAGCATTATGAATAATAACATAGCATAGCTAAAATATGATATAACATGTAATTTTCTCAAATATAATTAATACATCAAAACTGAGTGGTATTTTATAAAAATGACATTGATCATATTAATTTACCATTCGTATTAACCTATATAATATAATAGTCATGGTAAATATTATATTAGTGATTATTATATAATATGGTGCTATAATATGGCCAGCCAACATACCTTTAAGATGCACATAATTGTAGGCCCCTGCTTAATATATATATACACATATAAATACATGTATTTATGCACATGCATAAAAAATTATACATGTATATGATAATATATACATGTGAACATGCATGTATGCCATATAGAAGACGAATTGGATCTGCCTTTAATTTACTGGCAGCATAATGAAATGTACGAAGCTAGCCTATGTTACATTTCTTGCATTATATAAAGTGGTTGGATACTAAAATTCCATTATGAGGCAACAATCGACCTTATCTTAGCTGGATATATTAGGACATTTAGTCTTTGATGATGACGACCAAACAACCATTTGCAGGGTGGGTTGTTACCGGGCCCATCTCCTATCTAATTTTGTATTCTTTTAATTAACCATTCTGATATTTTTGATATGAAATGCTAACTACCATGAGCACCAAAAGACAACCAAAAGCCTTCCATTCACAGCCATTTTGCACACAATATCTTGGAGGACCCTGATGCTCTGATTGATATGAGTGAAAAGTGGAAGGAAAGAAAACATTGAAAGGATTTTAGAATATAAATTATTATGATGGGGTATTTGGTAGAAACAAAATAATAATGGAAAAGAAAAATAGATGAAAGAAATGGTATGTGAGTCCCATTAAAATTGATCTCTTCAAATATGGATGAATTTTGTGGGATAAAAGTTTAATAACAATGTAAAGAAAGTGAAGTTCAATTTGTCTTTATTTTTCATCTAAATTCTAATAAAAAATTTAGACACCAAATTAGGAAAATAGATAAATAATATTTGAGCAAAATAGTAATTGTATTAATAGTAGTTTTTTCATTCCTTTAATTTTTCTTACAATACCAAACAAAAGAAGATAAAATCTTTTTTTTTCCACTCTCACATACCAAATAAGTAAAGAAAAAATCAAAATCTTTTCTTTTATTATAGTTTTCTTTCTTTCATAATTTTCCCTTCTCTTTTATTCATTTTCCTTATTTTCAAATGGAGCATAAGTTGCTCCGGGGCACACATTTTGTGCACTATTGTGCTTTTCAATTTTCAAATTTTAATCGATTTTCTTTGTTTTTCCCCCTCCCGAGAGCATGTGACCATGTGCCTTGACATGATAAATACTAAACTACGAAAGATAATACCACCCAAAAATGCACAAGGCTTTCATTAAGAGCTACCATGTTTAAGGGTCGACCAAACCGTATATGTGATCACTGTGAGTGTTAACGTGGCTACAGGACTTACACGTATATGTGCGATCTGGTCGCATGGATTCTTTTATATGTACCTAAAAGTACACGAAATTTATTGTTTTTATTTCTTTAAAAGGTTAGTAACATCAATACTCTCTAAATTTTAAAGTATTTTCTATTTTATTTTTTAAACCTTTTTTTAATCATTATTTTGTTTCACAAGCTTACAAAACTCTCATTTTACTTTCATTTTATGATTGCCCCTTAAACATTCATAGCTTCTCATTTTGCCTTTAGAATTTTTGATTTTTTGTTCAAATAGACGAAATCAAACTCATGCGATTTGTATATGGGTTACTAATAAGGACAAAAATAAAATTTTATCTTTTTAAGTTTTGTTTAACGGTTTCACTCTTACGGCTTTTTTTTTGTTGCATGAGGTAATAAAATCATAAGGCGTTAAATTAGGATTCGTATTTCTTGACACTGGTGTCCAATGGCGGCCTGTTGCTTGAGGTCTCTTTGGACTTTGATAGGAAAGCATCGTTTCACTAATAGTACTGGAGAATAGGGCAACAAAAAAATTTAGAATTAGTGCAAAAACAACGATCAGAACTTTGAGGGACTCAAAGAAAGACCTTTGAAAATAAAAGAAAAGAGGAAGAAAAAGAATAAGAATAACGAAAGAGTTTGAAAATAACCAGCAACGAAACAGACATTAAGTTCAATGAAAATTTAATGCAAAAGGGGTTTTTTTGGGAAAGTGGGGGAGGGGTTAGAGTGGACAAGAAGAAGAAGAAGAATAAAAGACCACGCAAAATTAAATGAAAAAGGAAAGTAAAAGAAGTGAAATGAAGAAGAACAGGAGAAGCGGACGAAGAAAAAAAAAATTCAAAGAAACGGGAACGAAACGGATGACACGTGGAAGGAGAATAGAGATTTGTACATTCAGACTTTTGTGTATGTTAAAATGACGTAATTTTCGTTGTATTTGCAAATAAAATATTGCTTGATATTATAATCACGTAAATGGATATGGGCTAGATGTTACTATTTTCTGGTATTGATAAGAAAAATAGTGTTTTTTTTGGTTTTTTTAATTATTATTCTTGTTGTTGCAATTTAATTGCAAATTAAAAATTCGAAGAGGTAGGATATGAATTCTATTGTTTAAACTTATCACCAAAGTACTTTTTTATTTGAAGCAGCTAGCTAGTTGGTGAATGTGAGACCTGACAGGCTAAGCAAAAAATGTTTTATCTGCACAAGAACACGTTAAGGCGTGCCCACTTGTAGCTAAAAAAGATAATAGTTGTGTGACGTAAAATGCAAAATATAAAAATGAATACAATGATATGGTTATTTAGCATCATCAAAAACTCTTAAGGAAAAATATCGTGGGTATTAATCTCATTAGATATAAGAAAAATTCACTGATATTGAATTATGGTTACATTGGGATTATAAAATCAATGCTTGGAAACTACTTCAACATGGGAACCAACAATATCTCCTTCTACAACTCACCTTCAGGCTCCTCTTCTTACTCCACACTCGCCTTCTGTACAACTAACGTACTCCGAGCCTTTAATTCACGAACAGCTCCTCTCTTTACTTTCTAGATTGGAACAATGCACAATGAAAAAACCAGATTTAAGAGCTATATTCTGAAAGTCTAAGATCACTAACAGTTCACTATGGTTTTATCTCACTTTGAAGCTTTGAAAATTAGAACTCAATTTCTGAAAAATGTGCTTGAACTTCCTAAAAAACTATAATTCAAAACATTTAAACCGTAAATGTTATTTGTTAGTTTCTAAGTTTAAATTCAAACTAAATTCGATTTTATCATTTAAGATCCCTGTAAAAACTTGTGGAAAACTTAAAGAATAAGTTAATCATAAATCAACCTAGCAGACTTAAATATGTACATCATTAACTTAACAAATTTGAATTAAAAAAACAGATAGAGAAAGAAATCTAGAACTTGAATTCAAATTCAAAACCACATGATCTCTAGCGAAGAACTTCTGATAATTATATATTTAAAATTCATTCCAGAAAATCCAAATAATCACTTCAAAAAACAAAAGAATCTTAGCCACCAAGACAACACAAAACCGGATTAATTCAATTTGAAATTTGGATACAAAATATCCGGATAAACTTCCAAAACCTGCAAGGAAAAAGATCAAAGAAATTTGACTAAGTTTAAGAGCCAAGAAGAAAACACAAAACATGTGTAAATTGTCGTACACGTCAAGCGTTAAAAACCCTAACATTGTATAATATAACTGTGGGCATAAAATCATGTAATTTGGTTTGTTTAAAAATATAAAAATAAAAAAAATGGTAAAAGACATAGCCTGCAAGTAACCACAAAAACTTTCCTAAAAAAAAAAGGTGCCATTGGTGCAATATATTTGCAATTTTCCAAACTGATCTACTTACGTAAGATAATTTATGCACGCAAAGAAATCTTTATATTTTTCCCTAAAAAAATGAAATCTCATATTTTATATTCATTTCATTGATTTATAATTTTATATGGATGTTTCATTACCGTAAAGTATTAGGGAATCTAAAAAGATACGAATAGAAATTTGAAATCTATGACTTGATTGATTATTGGCATAAAGGAAAAATATCGTTGCAAAAATCCCATGCTAACTTATTAAGAATACAGAGTTAATTATATAATTATATCTCCTAGTTTCAATTATTTTTTAATTTATACTTTTATTTTTAGCAAATACAAAGGTATCCTTTAAATTTAATAAACTTGTTTAATTTCATCCCTATAAATAGAAAAAAGGCTAAAACAACCTAGTTATCTCTAAGCAAATAAGAAAAAAAAAAAAACATAAAAACTCTTAAAACAAAACATCAAATTTCAAGAAAAAGTTATTAAGTTTGATGACTTTTTAAATGTTTAATATTTTTTTAAAATTTTCTCAGGAACAAATATTTTAAAAATAAACTAGGCCTAGTTAAGGGTGTGTTTGTTTTATCTTCAATTTTTTTTTGTCCAAAAAGTCTGCAAGGGATATAATTGACACAAGCATTTTAAATTTAAAAGATACCTTTCTAATTTTTTAAAACAGAGGGATAAGTCGAGAAATAATTAAAACTAGGAGGTATACTTATGTAATTAAGCCTATGAATATATATACTTATACTTCTATTATTATGATTTGGGTTATTTGTCTTTTTATATCATATATTTTAGATTTATCTAAGGGAGAATGAGGCAAATAGGCCAAGGTGATATGTGAATTCAAATTAATAGCCCAACATTTAAAAAAGAAGAAAATAGCATGTTTAAAAGTAAATTCTGATTTACACCATTTAAAATTCCAAACAGACCACCAAAACCCTAAACTCTCATTTCTCTCTCCTCTACCCCATTCTTTCTCCTTTTCTCCACCAACCGCCATAGATCTACTCAATTGTTGGAAGCCCTAACGTAATTGTCGATGTTGGGCCGACCAAAAGATGGCCAATCGAGTGAAGAAAGACAAGGGAAGTCAGCAAAGTTGCCACCTCCTACAGTAGCAAAATTGCCACCTCCTATGGTAGCAAAATTGCCACCTCCACCTCCAACAATCACGTACACCATAGCTGGTGATGGAGGACGTTGTGGAGAGATCGGTGTCATCTGGGTTACAACATAAGCCGCCATCATGAGATACCATTGCCGTCGTGAAGGTGTCATCGCCTCTAGTCTAGTTGTCGCTATTGATAGCCAAAGTAGTGGAGGAGTGTTGCGAAAACCAACGTTGTGGAGAGAGAGATGGTTTGAAGAGAGATCTCGTTATCATCGATGTTGCGGCCATGGTTGACGTCATACGATCTTGTAACAATGTCGTGCTAGGAGCAAAGTGCTAAAGTCATGGAGGGAGGTGTCATCATAGAGGGAAGCGTTCGTGTCGTCATTGGAGTCGTAGAGGTCATCAAAGTCACAACGGACGAGATTGTCGAAGTCGTATAGGGACAACATCATCGCCAGAGTTGCCGTCAGAGCTGGAGAGAAGGAGAGAGAAGGGATGGGAGAGAGAAAGTGGATCTAGGGTTTTTTTGGAGGAAATGAAAAAGATGGGGCAAAATTGAGAATTTAACTGTTTAAAAAGAGGACAAAATTATAAAAGTACTCTATACTTTAGTATTTTTAAAGGTGTGCTATTTACTTAAATTAAGTTCAAAAAGTGTGCTAGTTGATATAATTTCCCTTTGTTTAAATTCTATGTTTTTTGTTTTTGATCTCATCAAATATAGACATTGATATTAAATTTGATATACAAATTTATAAATTTTCCCGATCAACTTTCGATTTTCACCTAATAAATTTCCCAAAGTACCCTCACATTAAAAAATAAGAAACTTTAACAACTTAAAAAAGCTTTATACTAAGGGTTGACTTTAAAAATGTATAAGATACACTTAAAATAGATATTTAATGTGTCTTTGTTTTTGTTTTCTTCTTATTTTTTGAAAGATTGAATAATTTTTCTTTTTCACTTAAAGATAATTTGATCATTTTAAAGGTGAAAATTAACTGTAGACGAAGGTAAGATACAGATTTATATATAAAAGAGCAAAATAGCATATTTAAGTTAAAACTTAGTAAATAGTGTCACATAGTTTCAAAATATGTAGTAAATAACATATCATAAGAAATTGAATAATATTTTATGAAAAATTGAGAATAAAAACCTCAAAATACTCCCATACTTTTCTATTCTATATCTCCCACCTTCCTCTATTGTCGGTGGCTTGGAAATATAGTATTACTCTGATAATATAGTATTACCATATAAATACAAAAGTCACCAGCGGCTTTGCCAGCACCATTGATGGTCAGAAAATACAATATTATTCTAATAATACTGTATTAACATGTAAATACAAAAATTTATTGATGACTTTACCGGCACCGTCTATGGCTTGGAAATGCACTATTATTCTAGTAATAACGCATTATCGTATAAATATAAAAATTTAGTGGCAACTTCACCTGACCATTCGCAGCCTAGAAATACAGTATTAACATAAAAATATTGTATTATTATGTAAATACAAAAATTCACTGACGACTTCGTTGGATTGCCCTTGGCCGAGAAATACAAAATGAAAATATAGTATTGAGCAAAAATTTTGAATCACAATATAAATAGACCTATTAAAATCCAAACAAATAACAAATTAAAAAAAATCCATGAACGAATCAAAATATAAATAGATCTATTAGAAACAAAACAAGACAAAATATTACTATGATTAACATATTGTAGTTGAAAACGAAACAAAATATAGCAAAAACGGAACCAAAATATAAGTAGATTTATCAAAATCAAATCAAATGACAAATAAAAAAATCCAATGTGAACAAAAAAATAAAAATAAAAACCTAGATCTTAAAAATATGAACAAAAACAAAACAAAAATCCTAGATCCAAACCAAAACAAATAAAATACACTTTTTTTTCCTTTTTTTCTTTAGATTGTTTCACTTCCCTTTTTTCACATTTTTCCCTATTTTCCACTGCTCTCCCAAACAGCGAAAAAATTTGATAAAAGAGCCTCCCAAAAAATTTAATTGGAGAAATGACCTTTTTTTTGTGCATCAAAAATTAAGCTTTTTGGGCAGAAAAATTGCTTTAGTTTTTTTTATCTTGTTGAGGTTTATTTTATTGCTCTAGTTTTTTTTTTTCATCTTACTGAGGTTTTTTCTTTTATTTTTTTTAAAAAACATGACATGGAAGTTATTTATCCAATTTTAAAATTTCTTGGTCTACTTATAAAAAAAAAATTTCTTTAAGGCCATTTATCAAAATCCCCCTCACAGTGCCTATTATTCTGATCACACGATGTCATATTGGAGTCTTCGACACCATGCAAACATCACAACGTCGACGATTGTCGCAAAGACGTTTGAGATCTCCCTGATTTGACAACTTCGACAATGGCTACGAGGGGGACACTCACGATTCTGGTGTTCCAAAATCGCCTTTGATGGCAAAACCTTAGCGTGGCAGAAGGAAGATCGAAGAAATATGGATCTGCTGTTAGCGTCAAATCATCGCCAGTTGTCACCGGATTGGAGGAAGTGTTGATGGAAATCGGACAAGAAATAAAAGAGAGAGACATAGATTTTCTCGTCGCGTCTTTGCGACTCCGCCGAGCTTGCTAACATCGACGACAAGAGAGAAATAGAGAGACGAAGAGAGGAGAGAGATGGAGATTGAGAGGAGACGAACAAGGAAAGAGAAACCAGAGGAGGAAGAGAGAGGGAAGAGAGAGAAATGAAAAAAATAATTCAAACCAAAATCTACTACAAGGGTATTTTGGGTTTTTAATTGCTTTATAATAATGATTAGCTTAAATCTACAGTTTATTTTATATTTTCAAAACATTTGATATTATTTATTTATCTGAAAAATATACTATTGTTTAAATTTAATGTAAAAATATACATATGATGGAATTAAAAATTAGAGATATAGTTTTTTAAAAACCTAAAATATAGAAAGTATAAAAAGGTAAATAGCTCTTCTAATTTTAGTGTTTTTGAATTGTGATGTTGTAGAAATTGAAATGAATTTTGCAAATCTTCTCTCTCCTCTTTTTCTCTGTATGTTACTCTCTCTCCTCTGACAGTGTTTGGTATTGTGTTTTAGTTTTTTCTTTTTGAAGTTTTTTTTCTTTGCAGATTACATTTAATTTGGTGTTGTTCGTGTTAAGAATTTGGTGTTTATTATATTTTAAGTTTATTTGATGATTATGGATATTAGAACTTATTGAGGATTTATCTTTTTTTTAATTTGGTGATTGGTTTTTTGTTATGTTTTGACTATCAAATATTTTTTTTTTGTTGTGGTTTGATTTTAGTTTGTCATTGAGAATTACATAATCTTGTGAATTTTGTTTTGTTAAAAATAATAAATAAATAATCTGCTAGATTTTGGGACAAAATCTAAGGCGAGTCTGGGGACAGAATCTAGCGGGTTCTACTCCAACATCCTATCGTATTGACTGAAGGCAAATAGCATTTCTTTGTTTTAAAAAAAAACACGTTGGAACTTGGCACATTTAAGGATGGAACCTGATGAGACTTAAAAAATACACATTTCTTAAAGTTAAAAATTTGTATTAATATTTCTCTTTAAGTTCCTTAATTAATAGAAATTAAGTGATAAATAGTATTTTAGTGTCTTAGTATAAAAATATGTTTGATTATGAGTTTTTAATATGTTTTATGTTTAGTAATATTTGTGGTATTTTTAGAACCATTTTAGTATGTAAAATATTCATTTAGTTTGAAATTAATTAGAACCATAAAAATAATAAGTTGTAATTTAATTTGAGTTTTAATGTATTTGATAATGTGTTTTAAGTTTGTAAATATGTTTTATAATAACTTTATTAATTTCTAAAAATATTTCTATGTCTTAAAAATCATATCTGTGTTAAATCAAAAGAGACTGAAATTTTAAAAATTTGTAATTATTGTTGTGTGTTTTAATATAATATAAATATTTTTTTAAAAATTATTGTAAACCTTATGTTCGTAAAATAATTATTTTTTTTGATTTTCTATCTTTAGATTTAAAATCTGGTGGAAAAGAAGCCAAACGGCACTGAAACGGATAAAATTGGACAACAAATGCCTCAAAGTACATAAAAATTCAAATTTATTCTAGAAGGGACACATGGCACTCCACAACCCTTCGATCAGCCGTCAAAACATCAAGGACCATCGGGTCCACGCCATGTATCGTGTTTTGCAGCAGCTGTCAAACAGCTGGGCTCGTGTGTTAGTTGGGAATCTCAAGTTGTGGCAGATCCTATGCATCAACCTCACATGAAGCTATTTCTTAAGTCGTCTGACGCAATTACCAAGACCGATCTAATGGTCCTTGTTCGTAGGTTTGTCTGCAATTATTGACCTTTAGATCGTGAAATCAATACCCTAGATGAAGCCGTATTAGTATGTTGCGCTGCCACATCACATTGGATTTCAAACTCAGATTTGCATTTTCAAGAAGTAAATCTTCGTTCAAAAAAGGAAGAAAAAACTTGTTAAAAAAATTACAAATTGCAAGCGCATTTGTCAAATAAAGCTATAGTAAACAAATTATAAAAACATAATAAATAGTGGCGTTTTAATGCTTACAACTAACTGTGTTTAAAAAAAATACTGTTTAATATTTTAGTTTTTAGGGTAAGTTTTTGTAAAATATTTCCTAGTTTATATCGTAAAAATTATGTTCAATAATATTTCTAGTAATTTATTTTAAAATGTCATTTTAATTTACCTTTTTAGCTTAGGTGAGACGGGAAAACTCTAACAAAATCTCTTTAAATATTGTTAGTTTTTTTCTTAATTTTTTAAGCAGTTATAATGCCAAAATAAATTCTAGAAAATTTAGGATTTTAATATTCTCTTAGCTAGAACTTTGTTAAAATTCTGGTTTTGGTTTTTTGATGATATAGACTAGCACAGATAATACTTGGAAGGACATTGATTAGCCGTAAACAGAGAATGTCTTGGTAAATACTTAACTTATTATTTTGATTGTTATTTTAGTTAAGTTACGTTGAAATTTTGCTCATTCATTAAGTTAAATTTTTTTTTGCATTATAGACATAAAATGACACAGTAAATGCTTAGTAATGCTTAATTTACTGTCAATATAGAATGGCATAATGTATTCTTAAACCAATTAATAAATAATTAGAAAAATTAAAATTTGTTTAAGTTGATTGTCAGAGCGAAACCTTTGGACCTTAGCTCTGTTGTAATCACTGTTTTATCCCTTTAATCTGTTGTTATTAGTGTTGTTGTTTTGTTTGAGTTATTTTAAATTAATTGCACTTGTTATTGAAATTCCATTTTAATTTTAGTTGCATTTCTTGTTATTGAAGTTCCAAAATAAAGAAATTTTGAAAATGAAAAATGTTGTAAAAATGTGTAAAATATTGTGAATATATTTTATAAATAATAAATATTAATCCTCATATTTATCAGCTTTTAAATAAATAAAAAAGTTAACATAATAAATATATTGAAACTAAACAAAATCCTTCCCTGTGGGTTCGACCTAGGATTCACCGAGTATTTATTACTTGAGATAATCTTATATTTGAGGTTATATCGGATTGTGCAATTTTAGAACAAGTCAGAACCTGATGGGTTTCGACGAGTTTTAGAAGGAAACCTAGCAGATTATGCTCTAGTAGCCCTCACACTGGAGTAATCTATCACATGAAGAAGTAAAAGGAGGAGTCTTGGACTTTTAATTTATCACATTTTTAATTTAAAAAAGGAAGGATACTTTGAACTTTTAATGAATCATCTTTTTTAATCGAAAGGGTAGTTTTGAGGAAAAAAAAACTTTTAGTAGGGTAGTCTTGAAATGGTATTTCTTTAGGGAGCATTTTTGTGCTTCTCTCTAAATTAATTTTTGAATCCACAAAATTGACAAGTATTACATTCGGTCAGAATAATTGAGAAGATTACTATCCGTAATCCACTAAATTATTTCATGGATTGAACAGATGGCGCGCAAAAAATAATAAATTAAGTCATCGTATTATCATATGCGTAGAAAATATAACGCAAAAAAGAAAGCCAATTCAGCAATTTAAATTCCATGAAACACAGAAGAGAGGTCTCTGGTGACTCGAGAAGTAAGTTAAACCATAAGTGAGACAAATAAACATCATTTATACGCAAAGCTGTTCTCCTTCCAAAGTTAAAGATCAAATAAAATACCTGTTAAACTGGTAAAGATCAAAAGGAACATGAAACACAGCTGCGTGCACCGAACCAAGGAGAAACGGAATCTCCACATAAAATAAATAGCAATAGTAAGTTTGTCATGTATGGTGGATATAATTATAACTGCACCCAACAACTACAGTTTATAGTCTCATATGCTCTAATGTAAAGTAGAAATAAGCTAGAGTGTAAAGTTATTATCTTGCCATACACACTCGTTTTGGCAATTGGTGAAATGCTGGTCACAAAGTAGGTAGAGGAAAATTACAGTGTTCCCGTTCTTTGCTTATTGGAAGGTAACGAGCCATTGCTACAAAAGCAAAGTTATCAACGCACATGAGATTAGGCATCCACTTCAAACTCCAACATATACCGTTCTATCTATAACACAAAGTAAAAATAAAACTAAAAATAGAAATCAACGGGTGTTACTCATTTTAATGATGTCTCAATCATCCAAAAAAATGATGTCTGCATCATCCAAGCCAAATTAAAATAATGGCTGGGTAAAAAAAAAAAAAAAAATCTGGGAGCACATGGCAATGCACAAAATTATAGGGGGCGACCGTGGAAATAAGCCTAAATATTTTTGTCTCGCCTTGTTCCTATTTTAATTCTTTTTTCTATGTTTTTCATTTTTGAACATTAATTTAAAAATGTATGGCAAAACCACAATTCATAAATATGTTAATTTCTTTGATGGAAATGGACATGAGACTTACACATAAGTCATTCATTAATGACATAAATGGTCATATGTAGTAAAAATATGTCGTGTTTATGTCAACTTGTTTATTAATTTTTCAAAATGTATCAACCCAAACGCCACTTATTCATTAAACGTGATAGAAAATGTTAACCCAAACATGATAATTTCATTCATTGTGTTAATCATAGACCCACAAATAACTCATTTAAATTAATGTATTGAATAAATAATTGATACAATCATGACTTATTTAACACAATTATGACATGTTTAATAAGTTTATTGGTCAATTTAATCTTTTGGAAAAAAAAACAAATATATTTACTTACAAATTTTAAAATAAGTATAACTTGTATTTAATATACATCATACAAACTTTTATAATACTTTGTATGTAATTAGGTTGCAAGTGACACATACAGTTAATTATGTTTGTCTGCGTCAATTTAGGTTAGATTGGTCAATCCAAACAGAACTCGTTTATTCATCAGTTAATTGTATGAACCTGTTATTTACCCAAAT
The DNA here is from genome assembly GCA_946598075.1 of Artocarpus hirsutus. Taxonomy (NCBI): domain Eukaryota; kingdom Viridiplantae; phylum Streptophyta; class Magnoliopsida; order Rosales; family Moraceae; genus Artocarpus; species Artocarpus hirsutus. The sequence goes on from CAMOHE010044973.1 coordinate 44,164, forward strand.
CTATTAGACTAAATCCAAAAAATGTAATTCACTTGATGCTGGTTTTGTTGCGTGTTGTCATATCATGATTCAATTTGCCACGCTTAAAATTGGGTTCTTTAATTATGAATTATTAAGATAGGAAATTTTAAATTGAATTTGTTTAAGAAATAAATTAAAGTTAAAATTAATAAAAAATGACCATTGGTGCCCTTAATTAATTACCCATGTAGTCACATATGAATAAAAAATTAAGAACATTGTTAATTGGGGTGTTTGAAATACATTTCAAAATTTAAGGGGTTAAATGATAAAAACAAAATATTAGAGGTTACATTGGCAATGAACGAGAAGCTCGGCAGGCAATGATGCCCAAAAAAAAAAGAAAAAGGTGTTAAGTTCAACGTATAGCAACCATTTTTATACGACAAATAAATTTTGACATATTGTTTGAGATGCGCCTTTCTAACTGGTGATTTGAAGTTTCAACTTTAATTTGTACAGTGTAAAATCTTATATGTTACACTGTCTGTCTTTTAGTTCAAATAGCCAGTTTCAACTCTTTTTTTTACACGGCTGTTATGACATTTGAACTAGAATGATTAACTTACATGATTTACTATTCCAATAAAAAAACTTACATTTACTATAAAAGTAAGTTTAAAGTAAGCAATAAAAATTTGTGGACTGTAATTCATCACTCAACTAATTTAATCATGAAAATGTAATAGGGTATATATAAGAGTAAATACTACAATAATCGGCCCAAAAAGAGAGTAAATAATACAATTTAAATCCTCTAAATTCTTATAATTACTTAAAGACTACTATCAAGCTCAACCGACAAAAAAAGCGACAATTTTCTATGCAATATAAAAAGTTAATATAATTTTATACTGCTCTGAAAATTAAACGCGATTGTCTCATTTAATTACTAAAATAAGTAACAATTAAATACTTATAGATAAATCTCCAAAATAGTTTTGGATAACACTATTAATTATATAATTACCAAAGTTATCAAACCAAGCTTTACAGTGTGGTATTTTTTTTCCTTTTATTTTATTTTTTATTTTTTTTTGTTTTTTTGTTTTTCCTTTTTCTAGTCTTAGTGGTAATTTGCCTCTGGGCTTGACTCTAAAACTTTTTTGGGGGGCATTTTTGCTTTTTATTATTAAAGTTTAAGAGTGGAGTAGTTTGTGTGGGATGATAGCTCTAATTCTAGTTACCTGCTATTATCATTAAAAGTAAAATACAGAACTTATAAATATATGCGCCAATTATATTAAAAATATTGCTTCCACATGAGATCACCACAGTCGCAGACTTTAATCAACTCATGGAAACATGCAATAAGGTTGCATGCAATTAATTGATGGTGCGCAGCAAGATAAACCTTGTGATGCAGTATATACTGCATGCAGGAGTTTCATCAGCGCACTCGTTTTCATGTGACTGCTTCCATGTCCCATATACGGTCTGTGACTCCCTTCAATACCCTTCTTTTTATTTACCCCCTATATCACATCCCCTATCTATATACATAATGTGCTAAGTTAAGTCATGACCACCCAAACTCAAACTATATTATTTCCTCTTTCTCTGACCCTCTTTCTTGTTACATAGCTTGAAAATGAGGATTATTTCCATATCTTCAGCAGCAATATTCCTTGCCATTTTCATCGCCCCTCCAACAATCATGTTTGCCCGGCATGTGGGGATGTCTCCTCGGACATGTATATGTATATATATATATATATGTATATATGTATGTATGCATGTATGTATGTATGAATGTTTTACTTAGCCTGTCGTGATCTATATCTCAAATTGCATGGTATGGATACATATATATGCTCATATTATGTGTATGTATTCATATATGCTGAAATGAGTTTTTTTTTAAAATAGAATGCGCACATCATTGGTTTTCTTCTTAATAATACCTAATCTCTTAAATTCCAATAAATGTGTGTCTACATATATGTGTGCAAAAATAACTGCATGCGCATTGTGATTGACGGTGACAGAGTCACTTGTATGAGTAAGTGCTTTTAGCACGTTTTTAAAATTTTATTTTTTTATATTTTTCTTAAAATTTCAGTTGGATCCCTATTTTATAAATAAAAGTTTATGCTTGACTCATATATAATTATGACCTCTCATTGGATGAAAATTTATCTCCGGTACTTTCTTCTCCGCGTGGCACCGTTGATTGATTTACACGCATTCGTATTGAAGTATCAAAACTGCTTCTCGGTTCTGTGTAGAGCCAGCTCAGCATGAAAGATGGGTGGTCCCCATGTTGGGCCCACAGCTCGATGGGGCCCAACCCCATTCTCATCCAGAGTTGGCTTATGAGGCCAATTAGCGGTTCTGTTGAAGTGTATAATGTGCCACATATTTTGCAAGTTCTACATTTCAATTAGCTAACTAGAGTATTTTTTTTTTTCATTTCCCAATATATATCTTTTGGTTTGAAATATTGGAACATTTACCATTTTCACAATGGACTCAAACACAGTTTGATGTTTTTATAGATCATGAGGATGACGATGAACGTGATCATATTAAACCTGCAACAAAATGGCATGAAATAATCACAACAGAGAAGATAGAGGTGCAACAAAATAATTCCAACACTAGAGAGGACATGAGTAGATACAATGGCCATAAGACAGTTATGGAACACGAGAGGGCCCGCCCGTTACAAATAGCCGCAGGCTCAAGACCACCAGATTGCTCTCGTGCATGCGGCTCATGCACACCTTGTATTTTGGTTACGGTCGGCTTTGCCTGTGCTCCGATTGCTGAAGCAGAAACCTGCCCTATTTCTTATCGATGTATTTGCAATAGTAAATCTTATCCCGTTCCTTGAGATAGACATTCGTTTGTTGTCTTAAAAGGAGTAGTACGTACATTGCTATATATATATATATATAGTGTGTACATGTGTGTGTTTGTTTGTGTACGTCTATAAGTATAGCGTACGTAATGTATTTTTGGGAATATATATCTGATATAATTATCGTGTTCCATCATTTTACTTCTTGAAAATATTTTGGGATTGGGTCCTGGATTAGACAGTCATAAGAGCAAGAATCAGTTCTTCCTTTTAAGCCTTCGTTAAAGCCTATCTTTTTTTTTTTTGTCTTATTTGTGAATGAAACGAATTTCTTACTCGCTTGAGCGACTCTTTCGCTTTTTTTTTTTTTGAAGCGACGTAAAATAGATCATCACCCCCTTTCTTTCCAGACCCCGAAGAGATCTTCTTCTAATTGTGGAGTCCTAGGTGTGAGGTTGGTAAGTGTGGAAGGAGGCTGAGAGAAGACAGTGGCCTAAACGTAGACTTTTTATCGTGATCAATTCTGATGTAACGGAAAGTAAAAAGTAAAAGGACATGTTAATTTAGGTAAAAATACCGCTTCAAAATCAATTGATTCACGTGGAATATCAACAGTTGCTATTATAATTCGAAATTCACACAAATAACACCAAAAGTTAGAAAAAAGAAGAAGAAGAGAAAATACTCTAAATTTCATTAAACTTCACACGTTTTTTCAATTCAAAAGGGAATTTTATGTTTATGTGACATAACGCGAACAAGACACTAGTAAAAGTTGCCTAAAAGTAATTAAAAATTAGAAAAATATAAAATTTTAAATGGGAGTGGTAGGACAGACTTCATCAACTACAAACTGGAAGCTCTGTTTTTTTTCGTTAGTGCATACTAAGGTTGTAGGAACCTACTCCTAACTAAGCAAAGTCTCCAAAAAACACAAAAAGAATTTCTTTGAAGAACTAGAAATTTGTATAATAAATGAGACAAACAAGATATTTCGGCAAAATATATAAGGCGCTTCTGGTGCCACTTGAGGCCATCTCAAGTGATTGAACGCGTGAGTGTGTGGAGGGATAAAGCAGAACCTTCTTTAACTGAAATAAATAACGTTTCATAGAAGGAGTTGACTTAATTTGCTTTGTTTCGTTAATTGATACTTATAAGATGAAGGCTCCTAGCGCAAACTGAGGGCAAGGAAGGATGAGATTTGATTCTCTTAAATCTCGGCATGGAATTGTCACAAACCGCGAACCAAAATCGATGATTCAAAATATCAACATTAGAATGAGGAAGAAAAAAATCGTGATGTAAGCCTATTATTCCTTGAGTCATGGGTGTTGCTACGTCTTAAAATCACTTAAGATCTTAATTATCGTGGTTCTGCTGCATAACAAGGAGAGATTGTGAGGAATAGCCCCTAATTTAGAACAATCGTATTGAGTGGTTTACTTTTGCTTTTTAACCTCTTCTCCTGCCCAAAAAAAAAAAAAGAAGAAGAAGAAGAGAGGCTTCTTGCTCTAAAACAAAAGACATTTATAGAAATATATATCTAACATAATTTACGACTACCTTTCTTTTTACCTCTATGTTGTTTTGAGCAGGGGAACACGAGGCCAAGAGAGACACACATGAAATTCAAATCACTTGTATATTTTTTTATGTCCCAGATGGTATCTAACTAATTATTACATTTGGTCATATTGTTGAATATTTTAAACATTAAAACATGTAAAAATAAGTCAAAAAGCATCTAAAATATTAAATGACATGGTATAATTTAGCTGGTTATACACTATTTTAGATATCAAAATCAGAAAAGTGATTTGGGTTCTCAAGCATGAGTACGAGATCATTAAAATAGGGTTTTTTAATACAAGTATTTTTTGTTGATAAAATATTAATATGAGTTGAATGCTTATTTGTTGACCATGATGAGACTAAAAGCCTAAATTGCTCACTTTAATGTCAGTCACCTATATATATTTTGAAGACAATTAATCGAATGCCTCAAGTATTTTCACAAGAAAAGAATATTTAGTCTCATATTGATCAACAAATTTATTTTTAAGTTATTAAGAACAATGGCCCCTAAATTTTAAGGTTTCTTTTACTTTGCTCCCTGAACTTTGAAAATCACAACTTTACCCTCTTAACTTTCAAAACTCCTCACTTGACATGCTAAATTTAAAAATTACTATTTTGTCTTTGAACTTTCGAATTTTTTCGCTTTATCTCCTAAATTTTTAATTTTCTGTTAAAATAGAACACATTTCAAACACATAATTGGATAAGAGTAAAATTATGAGAATTCAATTTCAAATATGAACATAAATACGAATAAAGTCAAAATTACTAAAAAAAGTAAATATGTTAACTTCTCCTAATATGCTAGCGGAAGATAAAGCTCTGACAAGAGATTTAAATTTTATAAGAATATTTTTTTTTCTTTTTTCTTTTGTGCTTTTCTAACAAAATGATAAACATATGGGGAGATGGTATAAGGACAACAATCATCGAGGGCGTAAGGGGCAAAAAACCAAGAGCAAAGGCATGAAAAAAGTGTAAGAGATTTGTAATCCTTTGAATTTAATTAATTATAATTAGGGTGCAAATTGTTAATTAGTGTGCCAAAAGGAAATTTTAAAATTAACTAATAGCTTTTTAATTTTGTTTTCCAAATTTATTTTTTATTTAATTTAATTCATTTTTGGCAATTATTAAACTCTATTAAAATAAGTTTCTGAATATTATTTTAATTATTTTATTAGTTTTAATTGAATTGCAACATTTTTCCTTTCATTTAACCATTAAAAACCAAACCCAACAAATGCCAAAATAGTAAACAAGTCCCCACTGGCCACTCAGACTTTCACGTGATTCTCCCAGACCTTCAGAAGAACACTCTATAAACTCCTCCATAGAAATCAGCAAACCACCCATGGTTTTGAGCTAAACCATCCTTAGAATTGCTGGTTAAAAGTCAAAAATTGTTGAGAACCTCCACCACTCTTTCTCTCCCTTTTTCTCTTACATCACTCTTTGTCTCCCTCTCTTTTATTTTCTGTCCCAAAAGTCAGACCAAAGCCATTCATTCTCAAAAGCAAACCAAAAGCCAAAAATCATATTTGGAGCTACCAAATCAATGCAACTTGTTCAATTTGAGGTTAGAAACATTTATAATGATTTAAACTCTTATTATGAAGTTTTATTTCTAATTTTATGCTTAAAGTCATGATTCAAAGGGTCTGGTCCTTTTATTTCAACATAAACAGCTTTGTTTTAAACAAGTTTATTATGAATTTATGTTTGCGTATGATGATCTAAGGCTAAATAAGTATAATAAGGTATACTTGAATTGAAGTGATTAAGTATTCTTGAACTAAAATGTAGGGTTAAATTAGACAAAGAAATGATTGAAGATCATTTTTACATTTATTTTCCTATTTTTGGAATATTTGTGAAAAATATTGAAAAAATGATGAAACTAAGAGAGTGTTTGAAAATAAAGTTAGAACTTAAACACTATAGCATATAAGAATTTTACACTATAGCAAACTTTTGCTTTTCACTATAGCATATGAGAGTTTTACACTGTAGCACGTTAGAACTTAAAGTTCTAACTAATTTTTTAAACTAATCCTAAGTTGTATGTTTAGGGAAATGAGTTTATGTGATTCATACACGTTTTGGACCTTTAGAACATGTTCTGGATGCATTAGAAGAGATTTGGAAGAGTTTGAACTCGATCCAAGTTTGGGTGCTTGAAATAGAACACTGTTACTTGCAGTGCCATGGTTCGCCGCGATTTATATGTTGGAAAAATAGTATGCAGTGAAACTTAAAATTTTTTATGCCAGAATATTTTCTAAAGCATAAGTTTGACACGCTATATGTATAAATTAACAGGATCTTACTAACCTTGTTTGCTGAAGAGCTTTTGCAATGATAAAAAGAAGAATGTTCTAGAAGAGCCTCAACCAACTGGTCTTTTTTACTATTCTCTATCCACGATCGAAGTGCGTGTGGGAGCATGTCGTGTAGCTCTTTCCCGGCGACTCTCCTTCTAACCAATTGAGAAATACCCAAAACTACCGTTCGTGATTTGTGAACAATAACTCTTCAGCGGAGTTTTAAAGGCTCACAGTATAGAGTTCTCACTCTTGATCTCTCACTGATCTAAATAACTGTGAAGTCTCACTCTTATTTATAGAGGTTGGACCTAGGGTTAGTCTTTATCAGAAAAAGCCTCAAAAATTAAAATATGGATTAATATATGATAAAACCTCATAAAAACGGGTGATTAGATTATTGTTCGGTCGGTAGGCCAAACTGGCAGATTGGTCTCTTGAACTTACTCCATCGACAAGCCGAACCTAAAGATTAGCCTGCCAAACTTATGATAAATAATCCCTATGAATCTTTTATTTCCCACCCTAGATTCTTTGGATAAAGCCTCAGTTTTAATTCAAATAACCTGATAGAGAAGTTATTTCATTAAAACAATCATATCTAGATAATCTTTAGGAAAATAAATATTCAAGATAATTCAATAAGTTTATCTTGAATTAATTTTCATAAAATTAATTCAATCGATAAACAGACATGAATTATCAAATCTTATTGAATTTTAGCCAATCTAATAATTTAACATAAGTAATTAATTTATTAAAAAAGCACGTTGTATCGTTATAGGATTTATTATGAGTTAGTAAAGGGGACCTGATGGATCTATATAGTTCAAGCTCCTGATAATTATAAAACCCAATATCCCATATATACATTTCAAAATTATCAACCTAACGTTACTCTACTAAAAGCTTAGAGCTGCACTATCGAACTATATAAAATTAAGAAGCCTAAATAGCTAAGTGTTCATGACATATATAATGTATCGTATCCCCATAGGATATCCATAATCGACTTAAGGATAAATTCTATCTTATCTTCCCGATTATTTTTCTCTTACGTTTTATTATCTCACCATCGGAATACTTACCATCCAAAGACAATATACCTTTCGGTTACACCTATATATTCAAATGGTTGAGCGCTCTAGTCTTCCAATTGTAGGATAACGCATATAAGCGGATATCATCGACTCCTAAAGAGGAGCTATGAATTCTGTATCTATAAATAACAAGTCTACGCTATCAAGAGCCATGTCTCTAATGTACCGGTATACGTACCATCATAAAATGTGGATGTCACTCTATGATACATCAAAAGACAAAAGTCAAGACAATGGGCCCAGTATTCATCTCAAGATTAAGGTACAACATAAATAATTGTCTAAAGTGAATTGATTTGTCAAGATAGAATTATTAATCTAAATCAATTACACTTTATGTCCCTATCCAATATATCATCACTTATGATAATGTACCAATGTTTCTATTCGAGGAGTCCACCTCCGATGGCCAAGACAAACCATCTCCCTTTAGGGATATAGACAATATAACAATCTTTGCATAAATAAAGCGCCCAGCTTTATTCCCTTGATTGAGGATCTTATGATTTAGACTGTTACCTTTAGAATCATGTTTTCTACATAATCTTTCCATCATATGCCTGATTCTAAAGGCCTAGACTAACAGTCTCAGACTTTTGTTTGCTTATCATATATCCAACAAATATAAACATAAAGAGGACAACTATTTAGTATATGAATAATAAATAAACTCATTATTGATAAAAATATCTCCAAAAACATATTACATTTATTATCCTTAGGACATACATGCCTAACAATCTCCCACTTGTACTAATTGAGTAAATATGACAAATCTTGCATCCCCATAGCTTTCACATGCCTCTTGAAAACTCTCGTAGTTAGTGTCTTTGTGAATGGATTAGGTAAATTGTCCTCGGATGCGATTTTGCATACAGCAACATGCCCGCCCTCAACGAAGTCCTTTATCACATAATATTTTCAATCAATATGCTTACTTTTCTTTTGAAATCTTGGTTCCTTAGCATTAGCTATTGCCGTACTGTTATCACAATACAGCGATACTGCTTTATTTACACCAGGAACTACCTCAAGATCCCTAAAGAACTTTTGAAATCACACTACTTCTTTCGAAGCATCACTAGCTGCCACATACTCGGCTTTCATTGTCGAATCTGAAGTGTAATCTTGCTTAACACTTCTCTAAACAATGGCACCACTGCCCAAAATAAACACAAAACTTGAAGTCGATCTTCTCAAATCTAGATAGGATTGAAAATCCATGTCAGTGTATCCTAGAGGTGTTAATTTCTCACCCGAATATACAAGCATATACCCTCGAGTCCTTATTAAGTACTTGAAAATATGCTTGACTGCAACCCAGTGATTCAGTCCTAGATCTGATTGAATCAACTTATAATTCTGACCGCATAACTAATATCCAATCGTGTGCAAAGCATGGTATACATGAGACTACCCACTACCAAAGCATAAGGTACTTTTTTCATGTATTATATTTCTTAATCAGACTTTGGTGAGTCTTTCTTAGAAAAAGAAATTCTATGCCTAGATGGTTGCCCATCTTTCTTAGAATCACGCATTGCATACCTCTTGAGAATTTATTTATGTAGCTCGCTTGGGATAAAGCTATCATTTTGTTTTTCCTATTTCAAAAAATATGGATACCAAGAACAAAATTAACTCCACCCAAGTCTTTCATGTCAAACTGCTTGGTCAACCATAACTTGACCAATGATTATACCCAACGTCATTGCCAATTAGCAGAATATCATCTACATAGAGTAGTAGAAAAACTACCTTTCTATCCTTAATGTGTTTGTAAACACATATTTCATCCACATTTTGTGTGAACCCATAAGTCTTGATCACTTGATCAAATCTTATGTTCTAAGAACAGGAAGCCTGCTTAAGTTCATTTAAGTCCATAAATTGACTTTAGCAGCTTACAAACCTTACCCTTCTAACCCTTGACCATGAACCCGTCTAGCTGTACCATATATATGGACTCATTAAGATAGCCATTTAGAAAAGCTGTCTTGACATCCATCTGCTAAATCTCGTAGTTGAGAGTGGCGGCTATGGATAAAAAAATGCGGATGGACTGAAGCATGGCTATAGGAAAGGTTTTCTCATAATCGATTTCTTCCTTTTGCGTGTATCCCTTAGCTACTAGTCTAGCCTTATAGGTTTCGACTTTTTCTTCTACTCCTTTCTTTCTCTTATAGATCTACTTACACCCTATAGGTTTTACCCTTTTAGGAAGATCCACAAGTTCCTAAACCCAATTAGTCACCATTGACTTTATCTCTGTGTTTATGGCCTTTGTCCAGAGTTTTAAATCAACAATCTCTATAACTTCTTCATAAATGTAAGGATCCTTGTCATGTTCATCTAGTTCAGCTAAAAAAGCCTCATCATTGAACATATACCTTTCGAGTTAACATCCAATCCTCCCATTACGTCAAAGCCCTTTAGGTTGTTGTTCGGTTCGTTTTTCTACACTGATTAGAATAGTTTCATTCAGAACTCCCGGAGTGACTGAATCACTCGCCAACTCCTTAAGCACCACTTTATTTCGAGGCTTAAAGTCATTCATGTAACTTTCCTTAATGAATGTTACATTAGATGAAATTATGACTTTATTTTCCCTTGGGTTATAGAAATAATCCCCTTTAGTCCATTTTGGATATTCTACAAATACACAAACTTCTAAACGTGCTTCTAGCTTATTCACTTCCTTAAACAGGACATGAGCCAGACATCCCCATATGTGAATATGGTTTAAAGATGTCTTTTTCCTCGTCCACAATTCGTGAGGAGTTTTAAGAATTGATTTTGAAGGCACATTGTTCAAAAGATAACATGCGGTTTATAGTGCATATCCCCAAAAGGATAAAGGCAATGATGAATAACTCATCATAGACCTAACCATGTCCAACAAAGTCCTATTTCTTCTCTCAGCTACGTCATTCTGCTGCGGAGTGCCTAGCGTAGTCAAATGGGATAGAATCCCATTCTGTAATAAGTGTTCCAAGAACTCATCAGAAAGGTATTCACAAATTGAAGTGCTTTTATGGGTCTACCTATTGCTTTTCTACTTCAGCCTGAAACTCCTTGAACTTGTCATAAGTTTTGCTTTTGTGATGCATTAGGTACACATACCCATATCTTGAGTAATCATCAATAAAAGTGACGAAATACTCATACCCTCCCATACTTAGATGTTTATAGGACCACAAGCATCGCTATACACAAGTTCTAGAACTCCTTCAGCCCTATTGCCTTTAGACCCAAATTGTCTTTTGGTCATTTTACTCTCCAAACAAGATTCACATTGTGGTATAGATTGCACCTTTAAGTGACTTAAAGGTCCATCCCTTACCAACCTTTGAATCCTATTTAGGTTAATATGACCTAGTCTCAAATGCCAAAGATAAGTCTTATTAGAGTGAGAAGTTTTAAGTCTTTTAGAGTTATTATCGTTAAACTTAGTGTTCAACAGTAAGTCTATCTTTAGTTTGATAAAATATAGATTATTTTGCATCCATCCATTACAGATAAAAGATTTATTTTTACGAATCACCACTCTATTATTAAAAGAAACTAGAGTTTTTAAATAAATAAGCTATAGAAATTAAATTCCTCTTAAGTTTAGAAACATAAAAACAATCTCGTAAAATTAAACTCCTATAATTATCAAAGCAAAAATGGACGTCTTCCACTACTTTAGCCAACACTAAGGATCCATCGCCCGTCCGAAGTGTGAAGCCTTCATGTAGTAGACTTCTTGTTTCTTTGAACCCCTGCAAAGAAACACAAACATGATTAGTTACTTTGGAATCTATGATCCAAGTGACACTGGATTCCTTAACCAAACAAGTTTCAATAACCAGAAGATCACACCTACCTCCTCGGGAAAGGAAGTCCTTGCAATTCTTCTTGATATGCCCTACCTTCCCACAAAAAAAACACTTGAGCTTCTTCGGGTTCTTCTTTTTCTTCTTCTTGTTCTTGCCATTTGCAAGAATATAAGGCTTCTCAATCTTAGCCCGTTGCTTTTTTTCCATTCCTAGGGTTAGGATTGGAACTAGAGACAGCCGCCAAGTTGGCCTCTCCACTAGCAGGAGTTTCCTTGATCAGATTTTTGAACTCCTGTAACTGCTTCATCAACTTAGTCAATGTCATATCCCGTCTATTGCTAAAAGTAAATGAAGCTCTAAATAGGATAAACTCCTTAGATAGAGTCTCAACGACCATAGTCATCTGTGTTTCAGCATCAATGTTAGCTCCATAGGTTTAAGCATCAGCGACGTAACCCATGACCAACATCATATGCTCCTTTACAGATGTCCTTGGTATTTGTTTGCAATTTAGAAGTTTTTGAAGTGCTCCTTGCAATGTTGTCAAGGCCTGGTCTCCAAACATGTCTTTAAGATTATCCAAGATCTGCTTCGCAGTCTCATAATCTTCGTGTTGAGCCTGCAGCACGTTATTCATGCTGGCCATAACATAATAGCAGGCTTGATCTTTAGCATCCTTTTAGCGATGATACTCTTGGATTTGTTCATTATTAGAATCTACAGTAGGCTCGGGAGGACACGGAGTTGTCAGTATAAATTTTAGTTTCTTAAAAGACAGGACGATATATAGGTTCTGTTTCTAATAATTAAAATTTTCACAGGTTAATTGGTTTTTGTCAAGTATCGATGATAAAACGTTTTAGACATTTTTAATCTACAATAAAGAATCATATACCAAGCATAAGCAAACATACCATAATAATTTAGTAAGAAAACACAATCATGTAAAACATACAATGTGTTTATATGTCAAAACCTTGAAGATATCATAACCTTACAACGATAATTCCCAACTCATAATACAACAAGCTGCCTAAGGGAGACTTGCCAAATTCAATTAGGAACACGGATCCCTTCCTGATTAATATATTCCCTCCAAGACTCATATGATCCAGCATATATTAATAATCATTTCTTTGGCCATTAATTGTATTAACAGAGCTCCTAGCGAAGGTTGATAATAAAATTAACATGATTGTATAACCATTGTTTTAATATTTTATCCATGATTTATAATTACCACCTAAGGGTGTGCAACAATATATCATGCTAAAATATCTTATCCTCTCGAAGATCCAACCTGGTACATGATGAAGTCCTTTCCTAGGGGTCAGAACCACCATGTGCTACCTATGGACTAACGATGAAGGCCGTAGATCCTCTTTTTGAAAACCTTTTCTTACTCAATCATTTAAAATCAAGATTTTATTTTAAAAATATGCATGAACAATTTTTAATGAGTTACACTCCCTATTCTATATGTTATGTTATCAACATACATGATAAATTGAATTATAATGTAGACAAGCAAAGCAATCATATAAAGCCACAAGCAAGATAATAGTAAATAGTTGTAATATTATGGTCTCATTCTAGAGAAAAGAAATTAAATATTACAACAGATCAATCAAAACATATTATCGATTTTTCATCCTAGGATCTTTAAATTGTATCCCTCTTCATATATTATCCATCTTCAAGTCTTCAATCCCATATGGATCCAATACTCCATATTTCTGGTCATATCCAAATTTAATGTTTCTCAGAATTGCCCTAAAAATAAAATCAAAACTGCATTTAAAAATGCATCTTTTTTAAAAATTTATAACTCTTTGCCAGCATGTGTAATCGGCCTACTGGTCATGACTTTTCGATTTGTCGAGCCTCACAGTTTGGCCTGCCTATCATGATAGATCAGCCTACCAAACTTGAAAGTTCAGCTTGCCACTAGAGCCGTCAGAATTCTACCCTACAGATGGCCAGTCGATCCCAGAGGTTCGGCCTACTGGTTTATGACCAATGGCTTGCCAAACCTGGTTCGGTTTGCTCATTAAGTAGAAATCATGACTTTCAAAAAATACTATTTTATGCAGTTTTTCAATATTATTTTTAACAATTCAAAAAACATAAAATTAAAGACACATGAAATATCTATGAAACGCTATCATCCATCTTCTAAATCCGTCTTCTTTAAATCATTATTTAATTACAAAATTCTTATAAATTTAAAATTAAATAATAATTCCTAGATGGTGATGATAGAGCGCTATCTAATTATATGAAAAACCTAGATATATATTCTAACCTCTAAGGAATCATAACTGGCACAAAATTAATTAATTAATTAATAATTAAATAATAATTTAATCAACCATAGTTAATTATTTCACCATATAATCTCATGACAACATTAATCTATAAAAACTATAGAGTGCCAACTCTAAAAAAAATTAAATTCAAGTATATGAGAGATCAAAATCACATAATTTATTCACACGGCATGATCACAAACTCATAAATTTATATAAAAAAATTTCTCTGATGCCAATTGTTGGAAAAATAGTATGCAGCAGAAATTAAAATTTTTTATACCAGAATATTTTCTAAAATACAAGTTTGACACACTATATATATAAATTAACTGGATCTTACTAACCTTATTTGCTGAAGAGCTTCTGTAATCAATGAAAAGAAGAACGTTCTAAAAAAGCATTAACCAATTGGTCTTTTTTACTATTTTTTATCCATAATTAAAGTGTGTGTGGGCGCACGTTGTACAGCTCTTTTATGATGATTCTCCTTCTAACTAATTGAGAAATACCTAGAACTACTATTTGTGATTTGTGAACAGTAGCTCTTCAAGGGAGTTTTAGAGGCTTATAGTATAGAGTGCTCACTGTTGATCTTTTAACTGATCTAAATAACTGTGAAGTCTTAGTTTCTATTTATAGAGGTTGAACCAGGGGTTAGTCCTTATTAGGTAAGGCCTCAAAAATTGGAATATGAATCAATATATAATAAAATCATGTAAAAATGCGTGATCCGATTATCGTTTAATCGGTAGGCTGAACGAGTAGACCGGCTTGTTGAACTTACTCTATCGGCAAGCCGAACCTGAAGATCAGCCTGCCGAACTTACGATAAATGATCATTGTGAATCTTTATTTTTCACCCGAGATTCTTTGGATAAAGCCTCAGTTTTAATTCCAACAACCCAATAGAGAAGTTATTTGAATAAAACAACCATATCTAGATAATGTCTAGGAAAATAAATATTTCAGAAAATAAATATTTCAGATAATTCAACAAGTTTATCTTAAATTAATTTTTATAGAATTAATTCAACCGATAAACAGACATAAATTATCCGATCTTATTGAATTTCAGCCAATCTAATAATTTAACATAAGTCATCAATTTTTTGAAAAAGCATGTCGTATTGTTACAGGATTTATTATGAGTTAAAAAAAGGACATGATGGATTTATATAGTTCAAGCTCCTGATAATTATGAAATCCAATATTCTAGATGTACATTTTATAATTATTAATTCTAATGCTACACCATTAAAAGCTTAGAGCTGCATTCTCTAACTATATAAAATTACAAAGCCAGAATAGCTAAGTATCCATAATATATTATAATGCATCGTATTCCCATAGGATATCCATAATCGATTTAAGGATAAATTCTGTCTTACCTTCTCGATTATTTTACTCTTATGGTCCATTATCTTACCATCGAAAAACTTACCATCCAAAGATAGTATACCGTTTGGTTACACCTATGCACCTAAATGATTGAGCACTCCAGTCTTTCAATTACAAGATAACATATATAAGATAATATCATCGACTCCTAAAAATGAGCTATGGATTCTATATCTATGAATAACAAGTTTACGCTATTGAGAGTCATGTCTATAATGTACCAGTATGCATACCATCATAAAATGTGGACATCACCCTTTGGACATCAAAAGATATAAGTCAAAACAACGGGCCTACTATTTATCTTAGGATTAAGATACAATATATATGATTGTCTAAAGTGAATTGATTTGCCGAGACAGAATTATTAATCCAAATTAGTTATACTTTATGTCTCGATCTAATATATTGTCACCTATGACAATGCACCAATATTTCTATTCGCGGAGTCTATCTCCGACGGTGAAGACAAACCATCTTCCTTTACGGATATAGACAACATAATAATTTTTACATGAATAAAGCACTCAACTTTATTTCCTCGATTGCGGATCTTATGATTTAGACTGTCACTTTTAGAATCATATCTTCTGTATAATCTATCTATCATATGCCTGATTCTAAAAGCTTAGACTGATAGTCTTAAAGTTTTGTTTGCTTATCATATATCTAACAAATATGAATGTAAATAGGACAACTATTTGGTATATGAATAATAAATAAACTTTTTATTGATAAACATGTCTCCAAAAACATATTACATATTTGCTCCTTAAGGCATACATGTCTAACACTATATTACATGGTCGGCCGTGCAACCATGTGATAAGCGGTCGATTGTGCAACACCAGAAGGCAATGTTTTGACTATTCCCAACCCCTTTTGTTTCAAATTAAATTTTAAGTGTGTTTTTACTTGTTTAAATGATAAAAAATTATTGTTAATCTAATTTAAAAAGTGACTGATTATCGTATACACAAAAGTGGAATTTTAAATAATAATGGCATACTAAGAGACCATGAATTTATATAGTAATGTATTTTGCCTAAGTTTCAATATTAATAATTGAGTCTACAATTAATGTTGTTCGCTTTCCTTGTGGAGCTATCATTTATCAGAGCAGGACTATGGTGCATGTGTGTTTCGATATTAAGAAATCAGTGTAAGACTCTATATCCTTTCTTTTGTAGCCATGATTTCAATAATGTTTGGCCATATCTTACATTCTTAAATGTTTTTAAGAATTCAATTATATTTTAAAACATTTTCAAACATTTTGAAAATATGTATTTGAAAAAAATGATTTTAAGTGAATATTGACATCTTGATATAAGCACCTCTATGTGAGATAAAGTATTTGAGTGGTTTTCTAAACACCAATTAGGTTAAGAACCCAATTAGTTGAGTTCTAAGTGCATGTCGCCACACAAAGATTAAGTCGTGTAGAAGGCGACCTAGGGTGTAGGTCTCAAAACCCAATCCGGGTCACTATGGTGGTAATTATATTAGGTTTTTGACATGGTAGGTATCCTAATTATGTCCTTTATAGTATTCTACTGCATCCTATTTTATCGCACAAGTGTTGTTTTAGAACTTAAGTTCTATTAAGCTTTTCGTTTACAATTTCTATTGTTTTACTTTCCACCCATTTTAGATAGTTTGCAGTATGTAGCTAAACTGTTTTTATCAACGCATGTAATAATAAGACTTTAATCATGCTCCTTAATCTATGATTATTGGACTATGGTTTAATTGTATTTCTTTATATGTCTAAGTTATGCATGCACAGTTGTGTGGTTTGGTCGGACCTAGACGGTATTTGACAAATTTTACTTTTTTCCATGTCTTTGAGGTTAATCCAGTAATTTCTTTTTCTATGCCATGTTTAAATATTCGAAGTTATTTTGTTTTTGTTTGCATTACTTTTATATTTTTCTTAAAAGTGTTTTTAAAAATAAAGGATAATATCTAGAATTTAAATTAATCATAGTTTATTAATCTTAATTAAGCCACCAAGTCATCACCCCGGTTTGGGGGCGTGACAAGATTCCTTGAGAATTCGAGGCTCATAGCCTAGAGGTTTGGAGACGTATGGCCTAGAGGTTTTGGAGGCACACAGTGTTAAGAGAGTGAAAGGTTTAGAGGCTTTCGACCTAAGGTTGAGCAACACATGACCATGATAAAGAAAGAAAAAAGAGAAAAAACAAATGCTTCAACTATAAAGGATCATATGACTGTTTGAGTATTAAATAGTTCTAATATCATTGCAAAATAAAAAATAGAAAAACAGAGAGATTTCTTAATAAGAAAATGAATTCAAATAAAATCAAAACTCGTAACAAAGATACTTTCCCTAATCGCATGCACGAGTTTATTTTACTTAGTTAGAAGTAGCATTGTTGATTAGCAGTCTAGTACATGAAGTTGAACGCGTGATTTTTTTTTTTTTTTTTTGAAGGGGTCTTGGTCAAATTTAAACAACAAAAACATCTGCAATTCTTAATTAAAGCGAAATTTGTGAACCAATATATTTCAAATTAATGTTTTATAATTTCTGTCTAGGAAATTATAATGGTAAGGCATAGTAGTGTCAAAATTAATTGCAACTAAAAAAAGATATACTTTTGTTTCTTGTTCTATTAAGAAAAATTCAAATCTAAAATTCAACGTGCAAATGAAGTCCTTTTTTTCAGCAAGTAAGAGAAGAAATAACGCCTAACCAAGTCTTTAATTTTTCATTCTCTTATTTCCTAAAGGCGTTCAACAAATCAAGTCGGTCAATTCAATTTCAGATGTGCTTGTATAATCTATGTTCTAGACATGATTGGAGTCTTAAGAATATTCTTCTTGCATAGTATGTAAGAGTTACTGTAATATTCCTGCTTAATATATATTTGTCATCATATATATTCAATACTTATGAATTCTCTCTTAATCAAAGCGTTTCTCTTCCTCGTGTTATGCAGGATAACGAAATCAGTTCACACGTAGATCTAAACTTGTAACTAAAGAAACAAATTATTATTATTATCATTATTGTTATTATTATTTGGGAATTTATAATAGGATCGAGTCAGTAGGGCGGGAAGTAAAAGTATTCTATTATAATTTATAGTTAAGGAAACAGATAGGAAATTGTTTTGAACTTGTGTTTAGATTGATCGATGGGAAAAACTTTACATGTGCAAATACCCCATGCACATATATGTTTCACGGTCGTACTCCTCGACTTGTGAATGTAGAATAATTAGCGGAATATCTGTCCAGGAGGGTTATAGAGTAATATTGCCCTTTTCTCATCTTTATTCATTTAATTAATTAATTATTTTTTAATAAATAAAGAGAAGAGACAGCTCATATAGAGATCCAAGATATTCCAACTAGATTCCAACTACATTGTGTTGTGCGTGTATGTGTATATATATATGTATATATTTGTGTAGGTAAAGTTTCAAATTCCACAATTTTAATATTTTTTATTCACTAATTAATATAATATCGTCTTATATAATTGTGTAACACTCAATATGTTAATTGTAACCCTAAATGTTACAATAAGAATAGAGGACGGGAGAGCGGTTAGAACTGAAAATATTGGTTTAAAAACTGTAGCATGTGAGACTTTTACACTGTAACAATATTCTGCTTTTTACTATAGATGTTGAGAGTTTTACACTATTTGTTAGTTACTAAACAACCCAAGTTTTGGGTTACATTTATTAATATTATATTAAACCAAATTGAGTGTCACACAACCGTGTGAATGATATTACATTGATGAATAAAATATTTTACAAGTGTTTGATCGGTTCGCATACTTGATTATAGATCTTTTTGGTATATTTGTATGCATGTATACATTAATCAGATCAATAAAATTTGCGATGATGTGATTTCTTATTTTTATTTTTAATATACCAATCTATTTTAGTCATCCATATAATCACCCGTATATATTCAAAGAAACTGATTTCACCCATATGACAATTCATTATGATAAATTGCTTGCAAACAAGTGGTATAGTGTTACTATATTTATATAAGTACATGGACACACATGTGTATGTATGTGTTAATTTTAATTAGCGTGGAGATAGCATGGTGGGGGATTTCTGACCAACGTCTTTGAAGGATTAACTGTATTTTAGCAAAGAATTGGTCAAACGCTAATTGTTTCTTATGGCGCGTTCTCAGTCACTTGTTGATTTCCATCCTGTATAGTTCGACATTATTTCCCACTTCGGCGTATGAGTCTCTCCTCAAGAATAAACCAAAACTTTCAAAGTAAAAAAAAGAAAATCAAACGTTCTTCACGTAAAAAAAAAAAAAAAAAGAATTCCATTTGAAAATCAAACGTCCTTCACATAAAGTGCTTGGCAAGCAACCTACGGGAAATAGACGGCTAATATGTGGTATCTACCTTTCTATATAAGGCCTCACAAACAAGCCCCTGTCAAATAAAACAAGGAAGAAAAACAATATAGTACAAAAACAGAAAACTAGCTAGCTCGAGAGTTCTTTTGTAGAAAGATAAAAGATATCGAAATCTCACGACATCATGAGCCAGGCACGAGCTCTTCAGAGGTTAGCTAGGCGGGTGATGAAACCTTGCGACGTTTTCATCAACCACAGAGGAGTTGACACGAAGAGTACGATCGCGACGTTGCTTTACGACCAGCTTTCACGGCTGAACCTATGTCCTTTCTTGGACAACAAAACGATGAAGCCTGGAGACAAGTTGTTTGATAAGATTGACAGCGCCATTTTGGGCTGCAAAGTGGGTGTCACCGTCTTTTCGCCTAGGTACACCGAGTCGTATTTTTGTCTTCATGAACTTGCCCTTATTATGGAGACGAAGAAGAAGGTGGTTCCGATCTTCTGTGACATTAAGCCGTCTCAGCTTCGAGTGGCGGAGAATGGGAAATGCGAGTGTTCAGGGGAGGAACTCAGGAGGTTTAAGCGGGCCCTTGAACAGGCTAAGAACACCGTTGGACTTACGTATGACTCCTCCAAAGGGTAAGAAAAGAACCACCTAAGTCCACAATTTCTTTATTTACTTAGGGTTTAAAAGCCAAAAAAAAAAAAAAAAAAGGCTTGAAAGCACGACCAGCGGTGCTAATTAGCACAATAAATAGGAAGTAAATTCACTTAAAATTCCCGTGCTATATATGTGACCAGTATATATTTGTTAGTATGCGGTGTTCTACACCATGAGTGCTTGCTAGCATGTACTTTCTTCTATAGTTTGTTCTAAGCACTAATTAATATCGAAGGAAATTCAAAAACTATATAAATTTTATAGAGAGTTTTGAAGAGATCTATAGTTTTTTTTCCAATATTGTTGCTATAGTTTTTTTTTTCTAATATTGTTCCCTCATATTTATTGTGTATTTATATATAAAACGGTGGTGATAGTAAAATTTATTAGGGATTTTGATATTAGGACAAATAAAAACATGAATAAAGCATAAGCCCGCCTATCTAGTTTCAATTTGTTCTATATTTCACTGGCTTACAAAAGTTGTAAATAAGATTCTAACATTATTCCTTTTAATTTGATGTGTTACAGAAACTTATCTGATGTCGTTAGAAGCGCTTCAAATATTGTAATCCGCAGCTTGATCGAGATTGAGAAGGAGAAGCAAAAGCAGCGTCAGAAGTCTCCAATTCTCGCATAGATAACAAATTATACCACGTTAACAATAAAATTAATCCTAATTGAATTTGATTAATTAATTTGTGAAGGGATCCCTTGGTCTCTCGCTCTTTCTGGTTCTGCAAAAACATTGTTAATAAATCTGGTTGATCAAATTGTTATTGTTATTATTTTCTTTAAATTCCAAAGATCAAAAAATGGAAAGATCTATGTACATGGAGTGTAGAAATTATTGTGAATAAGAATGTAGCAGAGTAGTACTATATGTTTCAATAATATGCAGACTCTCACTGTAATGTAACAAACATATATATATATATATGTATTTCAATACAAATATAATATATACGAAGCCAAAAGCATATGCATGGTTGTATTTTGTAGTCATTTTAAAATATTATTTATCTACGCGGTTTAGTTCTGTTGCTCTATATTGGGTTGTAAGTTCTGTCAACTTATCCAGAACATAAACAACTAACCACCACGCAGATCTTATAAGATAAGTTTATGCTACGAATAAGTATATGCTAAACGTTTTTAAATATTATCAAATTGCCACTGAGATTTAATAGTTGGTTGTTGAGGAATTGGTTGACGATTTACAACCTCTAATTATTAATTTTTAAGGGTTTGTATATATACATATATACAAACACATGCGTATATAGATAGAGGAGTACTTCCATCCATCCGGATGGAAGCTTCCTCCAAATATTTATATCCGACTCCAGATCAATTTTGGTGGGTGAGGATCGCCCTAAGGGTAGGACATATCATTTGTAACTTGTTTTTGCTATACTGGTTAACCCCCATTGGAATAAGTGCAACTGAAAGACCATTATCATTTAAAAAGAAACAGAAAATTTTTTTTCATAAAAGTTGTAACTTTATTATTCATAAAAGTGAAATATAGTATCTAATATATTTTTTAGATTGACTCCAACTGTTTTATCAATAGCAAGATTATAACTCACTGTTAAATAAAATTGAATGATTAATCGATTTGTTGTTTAACTTTTGGTTTTTATGGGACCCCTCACCTCCTTTCTTTTTCTTCTTTCTTCCTCCCCCTTCGTCGTTTTTTTTTCTGCAAGTGAGGTTTGTTAAGGCTCATGCCTGTGTTATTTGTTAAAGGGTATTCTGGGTTGCGCCAGTGGCTGAGAAAGATATTTTGGATCTGCTTTTTTTCTATTTTTTATTATTTGCTTTGATTTTGTTTATGTCTTGGCTTGTTGTTTGTTGTTTGCTGTTTTTTCTTGGTTTTGTTGCCTCCATTGCTGGGAGGTCGTAGACCGTCTTTTTTTTTTTTTTTTGTTCAGCTGCTCTTCTTTGATGTGCATGTGACTGTTTCTTAATGGAAGCTCAATTAATAAAAAAAGAAGAAGAAGAAAGCTCCAAACGATCTCCATCAGTTCGAGTGACATACCCAAACACAAACCAAAAAAAAGAACTTGTTAAATATAAGATATACATTTTTTAATTTTTAATCCTTTTCCCTTTCTTTTTTCCCTTCTCCTTTTGTTTGCTCTCTTCCAGCAAACTCAAGGTTGGAAATTCATTTATCGGACCTATCATCGAATGTATAGCATATAAAAAAATATAAAAGCAAAAGAAAAAGAGAAACAGGACTTGGAGATTTTTTTATTTTTATTTTTTATTTTCTGAAATGGAGTTTGTGATTTAGAAAGTTTTGAGAAACGGAAAGAGAAGAATAAAGAGAGAGAAAGGTAGTAGAGGGCTGTAGAAGACAGAAATAAAAAGCTTTTTTGTTTTTTCAATATTTAGTGGGCCTTGCTCAAAAAGAAAAATTATGTGTTATATTTAAAAATTATGTTTATTAAACCTAAATATAAAAAAATTATGATAAACTATTGTTTATATTACATTTAAATTATATAATAAATAAATATGTATGATATTTATAAAAAATATATCTTAAGAGAAGAAATTTATAAAAATTTAAAAAAAAATCACTTAAGCAACTGGCGGGCGGTTCGGAGAAAGAAAAAAAGCAACCAGCAGGCTTCACTGAAAACCTATGTCACATAGGCTTTCTTATTTTTAATTGAGAAATGGTTTTTTTAGGATGTGCTGTAGTTAAAAGAAAAAAAAAAAAAAACAGTGAAGAAATATTTTCCAGATCTCTAGGATGAGACCAAATAGAAAGAGATCCCCAAAATCTCTCAAAAAAAAAAAATAAGGAAAAAAAAAACTCAAAATGAAAAAAAGTAAAAAGTACCGCTCCTTGATGGTTATTTTCGCAAGCATAAATTTGAAAGAACTCAAATCAAAGACATTGCAGTTGAAGTTGTGGCTGCAATCTGTGGAGGGAAGAGGACGAGGAGTCGACCGAAATGACAACCAAATTGGGGCATTTGGTGGCCATGTCACCTTCTATAGGCTAGACAATGACCAAAGTTCTGGCGGTCATGGCACCTTAGCCATTAGAGGAGAGAGAGGACGAAGTCAAAAGGGTCAAAACGAATTGTGGGCCCCAAAAAATTGTATTGGTTATTTAATTAATCTTTTTTGAAATAATAATGGGCCCCCCATAAATACCAACTTAGCTGCCACATAGGCGCCACCTTGATACCATGCCTGTGATGAGGGGCACCGTTAGCTTTATCAACAATCAGTGGAAACGACAGTGTGCTGCAATTGATGGAGGCCATACGGGTTGGTATTTTCAATCTCACACGCAAGGAAGCACTCTCACACTCTATCTCTTTCTTATACACGCCAACATAGAGGAGATTTCTACTGTATCTATAACGTCGATGAGCAAAACCTGCTTGTAAACATCATATGGGTAGATAGGAACTCCAGAAGGGACTACAAGGCTTTTGGAAATGTTATCGCGTTTGACATGTCGTATAGTACTAACAAGCACGATAAACCACTTCCTATGTTGCCTGGTTCAAACCACCATTGGAGAACAGTGGTATTCGTAGTCGCTTTGTTGGCTAACAAAACAATAGACTCCTTCGTCTGGGCACTTGAAAAGTTCATTGAGGGAATGAATGATAAAAAACCTGATGCAGTCATCATAAATGGGGATTCAGTAATGCGAGCATCCATATCTCAGGTACTAAGTCGAGCAGTTCACTGATTGTGTGGCTGGCATATCATGGAGAACGTGAGAAAGCAAGTAAAGAACAACTCCTTCAAAACAGACTTAAAAAACATATAATGTATGAGTACTTCAGCGAGAAAGAGTTCCCACGAAGGTGGAGCGCGTTGATCGTGGCATTCAAGGTACAAAACAACAAGTGGATAGAGAAGATGTTTCGCATATGGGAGATATGGGCAGAGATGTACCTTAGAGGTACCTTCTTTAGCGGTGTGAGTACCACACAAAGATGTGAGTCAATGAATGCAACGACAAGAAAATTTATAAATCAAACCAAAACCCTCAGAGAGTTTGCGTCATGCATTGACTTCGCTTGGTCCACGATTCGTTACGAAGAGATGGAAGATAATGTCAAGTCCACGCACTCTAGCCCCTAGGCATCGATAAACGATGTAATGAGACCTTATTATAAGGACGCAAGTGCTACTTACAGTAGAGCATTATATAAGAAAGTCGAGGAGCAAATCAAGCTGCAGAATCTCTACTATATCTGTTGCTACCAAGAACTCAATGAGTACATATATTTTTGCCTCAAAAAGTTCCAATCGGGGGATGTGCCATACACAATTATGTACCAAAAGTCGGACAAATACCTAAAGTGTGGTTGCATGCTTTTCGAAGCAGATGGATATTCCTTGCAGACATATTCACCATGGCATGAAGTACCTGATCATTAGCTCACTCCCCAAATCATTGATACTAATCAGATGGACAATGAATGCTAAATCAATGGTCGACTATCAGGACAGACCTTTAATGGAATTGTCTCTAGAAGTGGTAGAGATGGTTTACTACGGCTCCTTGCCATCTAAATTCAATAAATTATCATACTATGCGACTAAAGTCCCCAATTTCTATACTAAAGCAAGGATCGCACTATCAAAATTGACTTCCAATGAGAATCTTTTCGCAAACATCGACCAATCTCAGGGAATTCAAAACAACACATACGGAACAGATACATCAAATGAGCAACCTCAGATCATGCACGGCCCAACAGTCATTTGAAATAAACGTACTGCAAACCGTCCACACAACAACGAGCATGTGGAAAGAGATCACAACAATGAAATTGTAAGGAGAAGATGCACCACTTGTAAGGGGTATGTCCAAAACAAGCAAACGTGTCCCTAGAGAAATTTAAAGGGTAAGGGTATATTTTAATAGGCCGAGCTGGGCTTTTTCTTTATCTCACTCTTTGGGCTTTGGGTAGTCGAGATATCCTACAACAATCACCCCCTAAGCATGCAGTGACTTGGTAACTTGCTTCGCGCATTGCCAGTCCAGGATGTGGCAAGTTTCCCGTGCTTGAGAGTTAGGGACGTGTCCCTCAAGATAGCTTCCTAAGGAAGCCTTTGACTGAAGTCATAATGGTATTTGACATTAGATTCCTCCGGTAGCCAAATAGTCACGTCTGCTAGGACACATGTCTCATCCCTACAGAAGGCATCGCACCATTTCAAGGGGATTTTGATTTGAGCCGTTGGATCATCAAGAAGTTTTTCTGCCTAAGCTTAGAGACGTCGGATAGCGACCTTTGGTCGCTCTAATCCTTAACTTTCAGATCAAGGGTTTCCATGCTTCGATGGTCGAAATCTCTCCATTGCGAAATATATAAGGTCTCAAGGCTTTCTTGCCTCATTTTGACGGTTTTCAAAGATGAAGCACTTCTCTCTCTTTCTTAGAATTCTTAAATTCTCTCCCCTCAAAATTTCCCAGATTTCCTTCGAATTTCACTAAATTTTCTTTCATTCTCCAAATCCTCCTAGCCCAGATTTCTTCACATACTCGCTGAAGGTCTTTTCCGTTGTTCACTGAACGAGGACTTTAAGAACTCCAAGCCAGCACCCAAATTACTTAATCGATAAGTTTCTTGGCTTTTGGACTTTTTCTTTCAAGTTTGTGTTTATGTTTAAGTTGCTCTCTAAATTCTTCAAACTTTTCTTTGAATTTGCTGCTTCTTCTATATTTGGGTAGTCTTTAGGATTTTTGGGTTTTAAGTTCCTACAAAACATAGATTAGTTTTAAGGCAAAAATTTGGAGAATGAAACATACCTATTTAGGCTGTCCTGGTTTTCCTAAATTTTTTGCCATTTTTTGGATTTCTTAAACGATTGTGGTTGATTTTGGGCTTTTTAGAAATAGGCCGTACTCATAATAGCTTTTATGTGGATTGATTGGTTTATGGGTGGATGTAGACTTAGCAGGTATGCCTTAGCTGTTAGGTTAACCTCTTGATTTAGGATCTTTTTTACACTTCTTTCATTTCTTCTCAAATCATGTCTACCCCTAGTCATCGTCAAGAGTTTGGGTCTTTGTCACGTACACCCAGATGTTGTCGAGACCACTAAGACGTCACGGCCTCATAAGGAAATGATCCCTTAGGATGATCCTCTCTTTAGGGAGATTGATGACATTGGCACTATCCCCTTCACGAATAGTGTTGACGAGATGGTGAATAGTGTCCCTACTCCTCTATCCACAATGATTCTAGATCTGGGTGTCTTCACCCAATGGCGACATTTCCAATGGCATAAAGCTCATCTTTTATTGGAGCGGTCGTGCCACAGGACAAGCCACTAGCGGTTTATGCAGGCAAGATTATCTCGTACAAGATTATCTTGTACAAGGCTAGCGAGACCACATCCCATTGTCAAAACTTCAATTACATAAGGCCTTTATAGAGAGGGTGAGGTTGATGGGCGACACTTCGAGTTTGTGATTCCAAACAAACACCATAGTGTCGACGCTACACCACCTTGACAGCTTGTTGTTTATACCAGGTGTATCACGGTTGGGCAGACCTTCCCTCTATACCCCTTTATCAAAAGGTTATGTTGCAAGTTTGAAATCTTGCCGACGCAGCTTTTCCCCAACTTCTAGTACATTTCTTTTAGGGATGTGGATCCTTTGCATCTTTACTTCGACTCTCATCTCCGCCTGGCCGAGTTCTTTTATTGGTACTGCATCAGTCAGTCACTGTCTATGGGGTACTATTACATGGGGGCCTACGGTCAGGCTAAGGATAAGGTCCATCTATCATCTTGGAGCTCTTTATGCTAAAAAGGGATTTCAATATTCATCCTCTTGATGGGCAACAAGGGTATAGCCTAGAAGTACCAGGTCGACACCACATGGAGACATCACCCTTTGGTACATCAAAAGACATAAGGCAAGATAACGGCATCATTAGTCATTTTAGGATTAAGATACAATACATATGATTGTCTAAAGTGAATTGATTTGCATAGATGAAATTATTAATCTAAATCAATTCTACTTTATATCCTGATCTAATACATCGTCACCTATGACAATGTACCAATGTTTTTACTCGTGGAATCCAACTTCGATGGCTAAGACAAACCATTTTCCATCAGGGATGTAAACAACATGATAATCTTAGTATAAATAAAGTACCCAACTTTATTCCCTCGATTGCGGATCTTATGATTTAGACCATCAGCTTTAAAATGATATCTTCCACATAATCTGTCCATCATATACCTAATTCTTAAAGATTTAGACTGATAGTCTTATATTTTTGTTTGCTTAACATACATTTAATAAATATGAATGTAAAGAGGACAACATTTGGTATATGAATAATAAATAAATTCTTTATTGATAAAATGTTTTCAAAAACATATTACAACATTTTACTCCTTAGTGTATATATGTCTAACAATCATCAATCAACTCCTTGGTAGGGACCTAAAGGGTAGATATTAAATTTTTTTTCTACAGTCAACTTTTCAATTTGATTTCTTGTAGTCAACTTAACTTCATTTTGTAATTTTTCCTGTGTAGATATGTTAAATATTAGGCCTCCTTCTAAGAATTCCTAGACCCCTACAAGGGCTCTTCCTTTGGAGGTGTCCCTCTTAAAAAGCCAGGTGGCTTAAAGGATACAGGCCGTCAACTTGAATCTCTCCAATCCAAAAGGCCATAGTTTGACGATCACACTTCGTCACCCTTACGTCGAAGGGAAAGGGTTACGGTCAAGATACCTGGCAGTCAAGTCAAGGACAAGAACTTTATAGCAGGCGACCTATTTAACGCTTAGGTAGGGAATATGCTTGACTTGCCACCGTAGTTTAGCCTCACCTTCCAAGTGATTTATGAGTTCCTCTTCGATAAGGATTGGGCAATGGCCAAAAGGTCTCCTCTCTTGAAGTGGCATAAAGAACTTAATCGCAGCCAGGTCAACGTAAGCATTTTCTCAACTTTCATTTGGCTATTTTCCCAACCAATTTAGTTCTTTCTAACCTTGTCATTTATATATAGGATATGATGATGGCCTTGATATCTTACGGGGGGATTGAGAAGCGGGTGAATGACTTAGATGGCTCTTGCAAGGAAGTAGAGATATTGAAAGCTCTACTTGACGAGGAGAAATAGGTGGCTGATGATGCCAAGAATAACAAGAGCAAGATCTAGTTTCTCCTCAACAAGGAACGTGAAGACTCCGCTAAGCTTGGCATAACAATCGTCATACTTTCTACTCAGATTAAGGAACCAAAGAAATGGGCATGTGAGGCAGAAGAGGAGCATGTGAATAAGATTCAAGAGCTTCATAGGTCACTGCCTAACATTAAAAAAAAGGCAGTCGAGGAGTTTAAGGCGTCAGAGGAATATGAGGAGTTTAAGAATGAAATTTGCTAGTTGGTGGGTATGCAAATCCTTGAACTAATACATGTTGATCACCCCAACCTAGATTTGTCATTCTTGTATGTCCTTGAGGTCTCACCTTTGGGGGACAACTCAACCGCTGCTGATCAAGAGGCCTTAGCTGCGGAGAAGGAGTCCTTGGCTGCAGATAAGGGAGCTCCAAGGGCAGAAAAATAAACTTGTATTATAATGACTGTAATTTCTCCCTTTAAACAATATGACCAATACTTTGCTATTTGACTTTATGCTTTGACATTCAAATCATGTTGAATGTAAAAATAACTGCCAACTGACTTAACCCTTAACTTGGTAACTTTTAAAAAATATGCTAAGATTTTTACCTTGTGTAAAGATTCTTCCTTTTATAGGTTTCCATTAGAACATAGGAATAACTGGCCAATTAATTCATGACTTGCTAACTCAAATGTGCTATCCCATTCACTTTGAGCAAAGGTCTATGTTTGAACATACAACTGAATGCTTAACTTTATGTCAAATGTTAAACGTAGAGATAACTCTAATTCATAGAAAAGATGCTAAGGCTTTTGCCTACTGAAACCCTATTGGACGTAGAGCTTTTTAGGCTTGCTTTCTTGGCTCTTTGAGACTTTTGGGTTTGCTTTCTTCGCTCTTCCATAGGCTACCTTGTGGAAGCTTGTCAGGTGCAGGGCTATTTTAGGCTTGCCTTCTTGGCTCTTTGAGCTTCTTGGGCTCGCCTTCTTGGTTCTTTTTGGTGGGTAGAGCTTGTTAGGCCTTTTTTTTCCTCGTATTAACCCTTTTAGGTGTAGAGTTTAAGACTTTGCCTTTGTGAAACCCTTTTAAAGTCTTGGGAGTATGAGGACTTGTATCCTTTTTGGCTCTTTTATTTTAGGAATGTGAGATTCTGAGGGGTAGAGCTTTTTGGGCCATCCTCCTGTTAACCCTTTTGGGCGTAGAGTCTAAGGTTTTGCCTTGTGAAACCCTTTTGAGGCCATCTTAGGTGCAAGGATCTGAAGCCTTCTTGGCTCTCTTGACCCCATGTCAAGTATAAAGTAGTTAGTGTTTAACATATTTAGATATGGAGATCAATAATTGGGGAACAACTCCTGTAGTTTTATTTTATTAACAAAGGGGATATTTACATTGCTGGTAATAGGGTCGTAGATGATCGGTGTTCCATGGATGCTTGACACGTCGACCTATCATTGATTCCAGCATTTAGGTCCTTTGTCTTATGATACTTGGAATTTTTAAACTGCTTTAAAAATGAGATTTTAGATTAAAAGATGGAAAAAGAAGAATTAGTAAAAATCACAGTTAGAATATATATAAAAATAAAAAGAAAGTCATTGAAGACGAAATATCTGGACCAAATTTTTGAATACTGCTTTAAGAAACTGTCTTTTATTTTATGGTATATCGGTATGTATAGGGACATGCTCCCATCCGGCGGGCTGTAGGGAGTAGCCAATTAAGCGCTGCCGTTCAAATTAGACTTGACGTCCCAGATAAATACGAGGCCTTTGTTTTTTTCTACGAGTCAGGGGTGCCTTGCAATAACCGCTGATAAACATTTACTACTGCCAAAAAACTGCAGGTGGTTTTATTTTATTTTTTTAATGGACTTCGGCAAAGAAAACATTGGGTCATCAACCTCATCAAGCTACGCTGTGCTTATTTACTTTATGGCTTGTTTTATACATTATATCATATTATATTATATTATGTTATATTTTTTTTATATAATATAATATAATACAATACAATACTATATAATATAATTTAATGTGTCAAATATGTCTTTATGTGCATATAAAAACACTGTTCAACTATTAGTAGTTTTGTACACTACAGTTTGCTCTTCTCTCTCTTCTATATTTTTTTTGCTCTTTTGCTTTTCATATAATCTTAAATCCTTTCTTAAATATATAAAAGCAGGGCTATGCGATTATTGTTTATTTTATGATGGTCTAAAACAATGAGTTTAAAGTGCTTTACTTTTTTCTTTTTAATTTCAAGTTTCAACTCATTTATTTTTTTTTTATTTTTGTATTTCATGTTATGTTCACCTTTACGATAGTATAAAATTACAAGTTTTACCTGCTTCACTCTATTTTTCTTGCCTTTTCAAGCTTCAATTCCTTTATTTCTTTTTTTTTTATTTGTTATCCAATAATTTAGAACGTTTCACGTATTTTTACGTTTAACAGTAACCTTTGAATTAAACTATTCTTAATGTTTACTTTTTTTTCTTCTTGAAATTGTGTAAGGATTAAAATGCTACACAGTCTAATGAAATTACATATGAAATTATTGTTAGGCTAACATGCTGTCGCCTAGTATATACTCCTTTTAAATCTTGAAGTAAAACTTTTTCTTTTATTTCTTTTCTGTATATTTTCTTTTGTTCATATTTTACATTATAAAAATTTTAATTACAACTTAATACGAATGTCGCAAGCATCCAAAGTCGGTGGTTAATTATTAAAAGAGAAAAACGCAGGAGAGGGCCAAGTCTTAAAATTTGAATGAAATCTTCTTTCAAACGGGTTTGAGATAGGTCGCTGTTGAAGTCAATCATCGTTCGTAGTCACGATGCTGCCTGACTTAGTAGATCTATCAAGTTTTTGGAATCCAAGAATCAAATATGTTGTTGATAATCTTGTGCCCTAATTGAAGATCTTTTTTTTTTCCATTCGATTCTTTTTTTTTTATTTTTAATCGCACTTTATTGATGGTGTTATTTGTCTATATCAGCTCAAAAGCCAATTTGAAATTCTCCATCGCTGATAATTTTTTCAGCTCTAACCCCTATTGTTTTTCAATCATAATCCCCAATCTTAAATTATTTTGAGGACCGATCATAAGAGTCTGTTAATTTTTTGGGTATATTTAATAAATTTCATTCCTTGACTTTCAAAAGTTATCCTACTCTATGCAACCAAAGTGTCAGAATTCTATGCAGAAGCAAAGTAGAGCTATCAAGATTGACTGCTGAATTTGAGTCTTTTCTCAACACCAATATTGCATACAGCCCGAACAACGCCGCCATCAAGCCACCAAGATATACTTCCGAGGACCCAATACAACAACACACAATGTGATAGTGAAGCACTGTACCCGCCTGTTATTAACTCCACAGAAAGCAACAAAGATCAAAGGTTTGGGCAGCAGAACTGCTCTTTGGATTTTGCCCTATATGATTTGGTGATCTATAAGGCGTTTGATAAAATAGTTAAAACTGTTTTTACTGTAGCATGTGAGAGACTTACATTAAAGTGATTTTTTTTTAATTATTACTGTAGCATTTAAGAGTTTTACATTATTTATAACCGAAAAAGTCGTCCAAACTATAATATAGACCGACTTGTCAAATAGGCTACTAGACTAGACATATCGAGCATCATATTAGATTCCTGTCTCTGACCTTTCAATTGCGTGGAGGAAAAAAAGTTTGGAATCAGTATTATCACACACACACACGCAAAGGAACAAGTACTTGTATTCTGCCAAACTTTCTAACTAAACTCATTTATATACAATGCCACAAATTTTCATATTACGTTTCGAAATTACATGCAAGTCAACGAAATTAAATGCACCAAAAAGGACATATAAATTAAATATAACATTTACGGCTTATAACTTAACAAAGTTATGTAGCTTGTGTACTAGAGCAACGATATTTTGGAAAAAGTTATGTCGTCGTTCTTTATTGTTATGTCCGTACAAATCTTGTTATATAATGAACACTGTAATAAACGCAATTTACAGAATTGCCCAGTCAAATCCCTCCGATAATGGGCTACAACTGGCGCACAACAAATAACTACATCATTATACCACCCTCCAAGACAACACGTGGACTACTTAGACCCAATCATATGCCCCACTTAAAACCTCAATGTATGCCAACTAAGGGCTGCTCCCTCCAGCCCGCTGGATGGGAGCACAGTCCTAGATATATATGTATGTATGCATGCATGTATGTATGATACTTCTTCCATGCGGACGTTGGATTCATTCCCCTGTGTTTTGGGCCATTAGTGTTGGATTGGACGGCCAGGATTAGTTGAAGGCTAGAAGCCAAATGCCGGTTTCCGGTTAATTACTCATGGAAAACGACATTGCATTTTATCCCTGTTTTATGTCTTGTTTCTGAGCCATGTACTGAGCAGCTTTATTGATCGTCACGAATTCTGATTTCTAAAAGTCTTCTAAGATTTTGTTTTGTAGTATTGCCCTGCCTCGCCTTGCCTTCTTTTTACTACACAACTCAATGTAACGGAAAAAGCATCAAAAGGGATGAACTAAGATTAACTCATTTTCACAAACCAAGAACAGAAAATGAACTGATGTGATAGAAAATAACCAAAAATAAAATAAAGTAAAACAACGCACAGAATATTCTTGAGAAATAGCTTCTATGGCAAGTGGTGGAGAAGACGACCGATTTGGCAAAGAATCATCAGAAATAGCTACTTCCTCATAATATTGTTTGTTATTCACATACACAACCATGTTTGACCTCAAATCCATAACAACTACATACATTATCACGATCTCTAGAAGAAAAATCATGATCATCAAGAAAAATTTTTTTTTTAAACCAGAAACTTCAGAATTACTAGAAGACACAGAGCTCCAAACCCAGTTTGAGGATTTTGGACCCAAAAATGAAAAAATCCCAGAAACCACGACTAAAGGAAGAATAATCACAACCAAGACTAAAACAAGTGTTTTTGATGAGAAAGAAGATTGTATGGGCCTATAGGCAAAAAATCCTTTGTTGTTATAAGTAGTACTGCTATGATTCCTCATTGCAAAGCGACAGCTACCTTATTTCTCTCTCTCTAGTTTCTCTCTGGTTTGTCACTATGCTAAAGGGAAAGCTTACAGAGAGTTTTTGTTTTGGGTAGAGGAAGGGGAACATTCGGTAACAAATGGTTGCCTCATCACGCTTGGCGTCCTCTAAAATTGACCTCTATTTATGAGTTCTTCATGCAAAATTTACAACTTTTTATTTTTGCCTATATATATGTATATATATCCAACACTCCAGCTACTTAAATTTCTCTCAGTGGATGATGACGACTATCATTATTAATCCCTAAAAAAAAGTTTGGTCCTCCTTCCACCCAACTTCTTTATCCATATAAAATATTCTTAAAATACGTCTGACAGGACATTAAAATATTAAAAAATTTAAACAAAATAAAAGTTACAATCACAACTATGCCAAGTTACGATACATGAACTGATAATTACGTAATCCTTTTTCAAGTATAAGCCGTACATATTTATCTCTTGAAATGCCCCTCTCATTTACAATATATTACAGCTTTGCCAGGTCGATTAAACATTTCAACATCCATCTACCGGTTCCCAAAATCCCTGCTTAATGAAAATGATAGCCACGTGGGCCTAAAGCCACAATTAACAGCCACTAATCACTTTTACACTGGCATGCCACGTAGGGGAGGAACAAAACCTCCATGGCTGCCATATTAAAGTCCTATGTTTATATATATATATATATATATCTTGAAAGCCTATACTATTCAGTGTCAGATCAGATTCCCCCTTTATCTGATCAAATCTAACGAACTATTTAGTCAAATTATTGAAAACCAATCTAAAATTTAGCACGCTATAACCTTACGATACTTTATGATCATGCACCTCTGGCCCAACAATGCGAAAATATTACTTAGAACATCAGAGTTTTTCATAACCCAAGAAGCCCAAAATATTGAATGTGTACGGAAGGGTAGAGAGGGAGATTTGAAAAATATCATGTAGGTGATATTCTTTTCTTGTAGCCAGTGACATTTATTAAGGAACCTCTACCGGTTATCATAAGGACCCCACTCAATTAGAAATTTCGATTTACTCAAGATTCCTATTATTTAATAATTACGTATTATTTTAATTAAATAAAAATGTTAAGTGAGTGATCCATACACCTGATGTTTATCATCTCCCACTCGTACGTAGTGTTAGGATTAATGCTTAAAAAGCATGTCTTGTAATCCATTTACGACATTATGATAAGTAAAGTTTATATTTTATAATTTTATTTTGTTAAGGTTAGTTACATAATTATGCTTTTAGTTTTAACTATTTCTCAATTTGTTCCTTTGTTTTTAACAACAACAAAGGTATTTTTTGAATTTTAAAACTTATTTCAATTTCATCTTTATGAATAAAAAAAATTGGTCAAAAAAATAAAACCACCTTTTAATAGTTTTTAAAAATATTTTATATATTAAAAACATGAAAAAATCCTAAAATAAAACATTAAATTTCAAAAAAAAAGGATCTTAATTAAGTTTTATCACTTTTAAAATTTTAAAAAATTTTCTTAAAAACAAACACATATTTTATAAACAAATTAGGTTTAATTAAGGCATTTTTTATCTTATTTTAATGTTTTATCAGTCAAAAAATTCTACGAAAAATAAAATTAAAACAAGTTTTTAAAATGCAAAGAATATTTTTTTATTTTCTAAAAACAGAAGAATAAATTGAAAAAATAATAAAAACTATGAGGTAAAGTTCTATATGTAACCCTATTTTGTTATCCTCCATGATTATGAGCAAATATATCATAAGGACCCAGTATTAGTTATAAGTCCTTAATTAGTATACGAAGTGTTCATACATTGACGATAAAGAACTTGGTATTAAATTTAGGTTTATAATCGGTAAATAAGGTTAGACGCTTTATTTTGGTAAGATGGTGGTGCTATCTATTTCTCAATTATTGGTGAAAAGATCTTATTTAAATTGTAGTATTGGTGATTACTAAATAGATACACAAGTGTATTCAGAATATATAAAAATGGGGCCGCAATATAATTATTATTCTTAATATATTCTGTAATAAGAATCGAAAGTCTATTACCGTTGACAATTTTATAGATATTACCTTAATATTGAGTTACTAGTGGAGTCACATAATACTGGACAGTTGCTCGTAGGGTCCTTATGATAAATTACTAAAAAATATAATAATAAATAGATATCATATAAATTATTTCGAACTAAATTTAAAATAACTTCAAATAGTCAAATAGAAATATACATAAATTGCTTTTTAAGCACCTAATTCCAAGGAAAAAAAATCGTTAAAGAAATATATTAGAAGTTGTTCTTCGCGGGTTATTATAAATTGTAAACTAAATAAAACTTACTTTATCATACTAAGACGCAAGTTGCACTTATTTTCTCAGTTGCTACAAACTAAGGGATGAATCTGACCAAATTAGATTGATGATCATGCCAAACAATGTTCCCAGACATTTGCAGTTCAATTAGCTTTTCATCATTCAAGCTTTGCTTTGCATACAAAATAAGTGGACCCAAACACTAGTCATAAGTCATTTGGCTCGTTGGCTTGAAGTGTGGTCGATCGAAATTTTTTAGTTTGAAATGAAAAGTTCAAAAAAAGTGTTGTTTGAATTTCTATTCTAAGTAGCGTTTGGATAAAGTTTATTTTGGGTTTGAAAAGAAAATAAAATCTAATAATTGTATTTAAAATATATTTAGAATATTTAAAAAAGGTTCAAAATTGAACCCAAAATACTGTTCAACTGGGTTGAAAATGCTAAGAATGGGGGAGGGATAAATCCAAAATTGTATCAATTTTTTTTTTTTTTTTTGGGTTCATAAAATTCAGAATCGGCCTTCCAACTTTTTATCGAAACACCTACCCACCAAACGGGGGTAAGCATCCTGACCGTGGGATTATCAACATCCACGTCGACCAACTTAACCTTTTTTTTCATTTCCCACCGCCGTCCCCTTTTTCTTCAGCTTGTAGGCTCCAACCATGTTTGGTCAATGTTTACTTGTTAAATTAATGGGATGAATATATATATATGTATATATATATATATATATATATATATATTTTACAAGCAATCAACATTTGTTTTACGGTCATTGGTAGGGGGAGTGGTTACAACCTGTTTTAAGCTCACATGGAAGGTTAGCAGCAGAAAAAAGAAAAAGGATTGTTGGTGACAACTTATCTCTGTCTCTCAAAAGAGTATCATTTTACAAGAGTATGCAAAGGGTAAAAGAAATTGGAGTTCGTCATCATTTGTAAGGATATTAGACTACCTCACTTAATATGTTGTCCTTTATAAAATAAAAGTACAAGTCCTTAAAAAGTTAATATCTTATCATAGTATCAGAGTTTTATGTTCAAACGAATCCTTGAACTTCCATGACTAAAACCATCTTCTCTCTTTATGTTTTCTCTCATTTTCTTTGTCATAAGATATGTGCCTCTCAATCGTTAGGTCGTAAGCCTGTGCGCCTCCAATCCCAAGACATGTGTCTTCAACAATTCCTTTGCACTAGTTTTTTGCGCACTCGACAATTGACTTTTCTTCTTAGCATTGGATGCGCCCTCGATGGTTGTCCTCTCTATGCAACTACTCCTTACGTCTTTGTTTCCTCATTAAATAAAAACAAAACAAAAACAAGAAGAAAATATTAAAAAAAAAAAAAAAAAACTCTTACAAGATTTGAATTTTCCATCAGAGCTCCATCTTGCAGCGTATTATGAGGGAAAATATCTTTATTAATAGTTTTGACTTAATTCATATTTATTTTTATATTAGGAAATGTCTTAATTTTAGTTTGAGCAATTGATTCGTTTATGCAATTTGTAATGTGTATTTATATGTAGCTCATTCATAACATTCATTAGTCGTAATTCTCTATTTTTTTCTAACCCTCGAATGTAGGCACAATACCTAACCACATTAAAATCTCTATGTCATGAACATAACAGTCATTCATATTATAAAAAAAAAATACTATGGTGAAGTAACATTTTACTTATCAAATTTTTACAATGTCACAAATATACACTACAAGAAAAATTACATTAACAACATATTATTTACGACATTTAGTTTTTAAATGTTGTTGAAAAGTACATACAACGACATCTTCAACAAAGATGTCGTTAATAACATTCGAAACAATAATTAACGACATCTATATAGATACAGTATTAAAGGTCTTCTTTTAACGATAATAGTTTAGTGTCGTTAAATAATTTAATGACACTAAACGATTGTCGTTAAAAAAGACTTTTAATATGACATCTATATAGATGTTGTTAATTATTGTTTTAAATGTCGTTAATAACATCTTTGTTGAAGATGTCATTGTATGTACTTTTCAACGACATTCACAAACTACATGTAGTAAATATATGTCGTCAAATGTAGTTTTTCTTGTCGTGATATAGTTTACGTTATGATGCAAATATTCTTTCTTGAATATTGCAAGAAATTTCTTTTCTTTCTTTTTTCGTCTCCTCTCTTGTTTTTGTTTTTGTTTTGTCGTGTTTTTTTTTTTTTTTTTGTGTTTTTCTTTTTGCTGTGTAATATAGGAAGCACGTGTTGAAATATTTAGTTGACTATTGTAGTTAGTAATTGACATTGTTTCCTATTCTTGGTATGAATAGTTCCGCTCGTATTGGTTCCCTAATTGTAGGGAGATAATTACATATAGAAAGTCAACTCCTAGGCAACCTGTACCATGAAGTGATGATCCATGTGTGTACCCATGTACAGACTATTGTAAATTATCAATGAATCAGTACAAGAATGAGTAATTTTGATATGTGAATTTAGACGTATTGTCGAATTTAGTCAAACCTTGTATATTTCTCTTCTATCTTTTGTCTTTGTTTCTCTTTATTATTATTTTCAAGTGCATGTTCATCTTGGTTTTTTTTTTTTTTTTTTCTGAAAAGATTTTGTTTCACTTTTTTCACATTTTCCCCTAGCGTGGATACGAATGGATTGCAGTCCGATGAAATATCGGCATATATATATATATATATATATATATATATATATATATATATATCCGAATAATGAATACTGACCATAACATAGATATATTGTTTCTGAAGTATAGATATATCTTACTATTAGGAGAAGATATATATCACTCAAAAAAAAAAAAAAAAAAAGGAAGATATATTTTCGCTCTATATTATGTCAAAGGCCACGATTTATTTATATTGTTGGACAAGTTGTTGAATTCCCCTTCCCTATAAACTATAGTGTAAATAATTTATTTACCTCTTATTTTATAGTGTAAATAAATGTTATTTACATAGTAAATAGATTTAAGATGTAAATAATTTATTTATCTCATTATTTACAAGGTAAATAATTCTTATTTATACAGTAAATAAACTATTTACATGATAAATCTGTTATTTACTATAAATATTTCAAAAGATTAAATACATAACTATGTTTCCTAGTTTTCATTATTTCTCAATTTGTCCCTCTATTTTTAAAATTATAAAGGTATCTTGTGAATTTTAAAAACTTATTTTAATTTTATCTCTCACAGGTTTTTTAGACTGAAAAACATAGGGATAGGATAAAAATACCTTTAATTAAACCTAGTTTGATTATAAAATATATGTTTCCTTTTTAAAAAACTTATTAAAAAAATATTTTAGAATTTAAAAAGTCATAAAATTTAAGATTTTTTTAATTTTATATTTTGTTTTGGGATTTTTTTAATGTTTTAAATATATAAAATATTGATAAAAACTATTTAAGAGTAGTCATGTTGTTTTGTCCAAATTTTTCTATTTATACGGATGAAATTGAACTAAATTTTTAAAATTTAATGAATATCTTTATAGTTTTCTAAGAACAGAAAGATAAATTAAGAAAAAATAAAAATAAGAGGTACAATTATATAATTAACCCATATTTTAAAACCTGCAACTTACTTCGAAAAGTTTCAAAAATTTGTTTTTTTTTTTAGTTCTCCCTTGATACTTCATCGTCTTTAGTACAAACAAGAGATTGAGTTAAGAAAGAAAAAGGAGACATTACAAATAACAAATTCCGTTTCTTACCCAAAATCTGGGCTATAACATGACGGACAAGAGGAGCACTCCTAGACAATTAACTTCAGAAGAAGAAGAAGAAGAAGAAGAAGAAGAAGAAGAAGAAGAAGAAGAAGAAGAAGAAGTCTTTTTTTCTTCCCTAACTAATTAGAAAAATCAAGCGTTTGTTGTTTGTCATGTCTCTTGTGTAGTGATCTTTTGTTAGCCTCAATGGAGAAAAGAAGCTGAGTAAGGACGATAGAAATTAAAGAGAGCCAAAGGAAGCCTGCCTGTCATAATCCGGTTGCCGACATAGCTCATCCCTTCAACTATCTCGACGGCGCATCTCATCAGCCACGGCCGCAGCCACAGCGCCCACAGCCCTATAACTGCTATTGCTACGGCGTCTACACCCAAAACCATTCCGGTCGTCTTGCTTGTATTTGATCCTCCTCTTTCTTTTCTTGTTCTTAGTAATGTTTTCACCCTCTATTTCTAATTTGATATTCCTAGTTTCTTGCGTTGTAGCATTGAAGCTTGATGAAACTTAATTAAATAAAGCTAATTATGTGTCATGGACAATTTTTGAACCTGCAGGAAGGGTGCAGGTGATTTGAACAAAATGTCAAACCACAGCTAACAACCATTCAATTCTTACCTGATGGTCTAAGAGAAAACTTTGGTGGTCTCCCTATACCAAATGTTATTTTGGTCCATGTATTACATTAATTAACGTTTTCGTGAATATTAGATACAATTTTAGGGTAACTGTAAATGTGGGAAAAAAAAAGCGTTATATTTTAATGCAATTTAAAATTAATGCATCAATGCTATATATATTTTAATATTTAAATAGAAAAATCACTTTTTAATACGATGATATTTTTGTGCTAAATTTAATATATGCTATATTTTGTGACAAGGTGATACTAAAAACAAATGTCAAATTTTAGCATGTGGTTGTTATTAGTTTATTTATTTATTCTTTCTATTTAATTATTACAGCATTGATATTTTCAATTTATTTTCATTAAAAGTTTACTTTGATATTTTCAATTTATTTGATTAAAAGTTTACTTTTACAATTTTTTAAACTTTAACAATTGTAATAAAAAATAGATATATAACATTTGAAATAATATTATGCGTTGGATAACAAATAACAATAACACGTCAAATACGCCATTTTTTAACGTTTGCATTAGAGATAGTTTTAGTAGTGAATATGCTCTAACCTCAACCATTGCGTATACTAAAACATGCATTTTTTAATGACTATAATTTTTGTGGGTACCCCCGCTCTTGAAAAACAAAACGTTATAATTCAATAGTTTTTTGTAAGAAGAATTTTTTTTATCATCCCATATTAATCTACTAAAACATCAAACAAACCATTACTCATTCAAGAATTAAAAGAAAAAAAATACTAATAACTAACGTATTTAAAAAAATATATTGCAAAGATCAAGTAAACTCGTCAGTTTAAATAAAGAATTGATTAATTAATGGTTAGTATTCGTTGATTGGACGTTAAGGATGGAGATTCGGTCAGGAAACACTGCACAAGGGTGATCCAGCAGTGGAGATTTGACCAAAAACAACCACACGGAGAGAAACGGTGCACTCGGGAAAGACGAATTCTAACAGCGATGCTGCAGGGGACTAGAAAGAATTCTGTGGGGTTTGGTTGTGACTAGAAGAACTTCTGAGGGGCAATGGCTGAAAATGGGTCCGAGTCGAAGTCAGTCAAAGTATCTTTATTATGTCCTTAAGTTTTTAATATCAATTTAGAGCTTTTAATGCTCTATGCCACCTATTTGACGTGGAGGTTACCTCATACCACCGACCGCAACCTAATGTGTCACGCAAAAGAAAAAAACTACAGTAGAAACAGTTTTTTCGCTTTATCATTCTTCCAAATTTCAAACCAAGTTTGGCAAAACCCCTTCTCTCTCCTCCACACACATTGGTCCGCCTATTGCTATAGCTAGAGGTTTCAGCTCAGCCCGTACTCGTTGAAAGGAAAAATCAAACGGGCCCAGTACAATCCAATTAACGAAAAGGACACCTAGTCTGGCCTTAGGCCTAGGCCAGTCTGCTAGAATTTTTATAAAAGAATATTAAAAAAAAAAAATTTACAATATATGTCTAAATTATTGTTATGAAATTAAAATCTAACACAATATTTAAAATATTTAAAAAATATCCTTAATGATATACCTTAATGATATTACATATTGTACTATATAATTACATATAAATAATTTTAATGATATCATTAT
The DNA here is from genome assembly GCA_946598075.1 of Artocarpus hirsutus. Lineage (NCBI taxonomy): Eukaryota > Viridiplantae > Streptophyta > Magnoliopsida > Rosales > Moraceae > Artocarpus > Artocarpus hirsutus. The sequence goes on from CAMOHE010044973.1 coordinate 86,127, forward strand.
AAGACATTTGTAGAATTTTAATTCAATCAACATAATTGGTCTAATTGTCTCATTAATCCTTAAAAAAAAAAAAAAATCTAATCGGATCGGCTTGGTTTTAGTTTCGGCTTAAATCTTCAACCTAGCTTCGGCTGAGGCTTAGAATGGGCAGGGCTAGGCCCGAGCCAAAAGACGGGCTGTGGGTCCGTTTGGCTGGACTCAATTTATAGCACTAGCAACAATCCATAAGCCATTGACCTGCCTGTGCGAAGTACCGTGGGGGAGAGCACCAGTGAAACAGCGTGATATCTAGATCTCAAATCTCCCCCCAAATTGTGGTGGCCATGCGGATGATATCTTACCATACATCTCTTCAATGCGGCAAGAGATGTCCAAAGATCCCATCTTGCCCCGTGGTAGATTTGTTAAGGTAACAGATTGTTTTGCCGATTCTTGTTATCTTTTCCTAAATTTTGTGATTTCTTTTGTTTTTATAAGTTTTGATATATTTTAGTGGAATTAATATGGTGTATTAGAGGAATCAAGATTTGTTGTCCTATTTTCTTATCTATTTAGTTGTTCCTAATTAAATTTTGACACGTAAGTGAATTGTTTAATTACTTTTAATATTTTAGGCCTTACATATGTGGTTAAGTTGTTAAGTTTGAATGATGTGTAGAATAAATAGTGAGGAACCGCTCAAAAGACATGAAAATAAGATAGTAAATCTGGACTCATATTATGGTAAGAAAAAAATAAATTCTACTATAGTTTACCACCACTAGTATTGGTAGTTTCTAGTCAACAACTACAAAAATCACAGGTAGATATCAACAGTCTCTGGCGGGTGAATGCAAAAGTATTTCGATAGGATACTAGAGGTCACCAACTAGCTATCTTTAGTTTCTGGAATTTTTAAAATTAAAAGATTTTTTAAGTATCATGGTGGATTCTGACATTCTCTAATCACCACAATTTTTTGTATTATTGGGTTATATCTCTAAGTATTATGGTAGAATAGTGACAGTCGTTGGTTGCCAAATTTTTTTAGTCTCACGATAGGATACCTCTATAGGATACCGATAGTCGCCAATGACTACTTCCTGCATCTTTTAGTACGATCATATATGGGTTCATAAGTATGGTGGCACGAGATTTTTGCAAGGATTTTCTCGCTGTGACAAATTATTCCGAAAGATGAATTTGTTGCATTTGGAGTGAATTAGGTTCTATATCATTTTTTTTTTTTTTACTATCATCATTGTGTTTTACTATATTTTGTTTTTTTCTTTTGATTTAAATTATTTTTCCTAACCAAAAGGACTAAAATATCCTTAGATAATACATATTTACCTGACACAACCTAAAATAGTTACTATCAATTATGTCTTTATATTCTTTAGAAGCGAAACGCTTCAAACTTTCTCATAAAAGTTATTCAGTATTGTGAAATGACAGTATTTGTTATCCGAAGGTAAAAGTATATTCTCCTATGATGTGCAAATTAAAATTCAGAAAATTGAAAAGACCATAGAATGTTAAAAGAGACATGTCATAATTGGTTCAAAAACAACGAAATGTGTGATTTTAGTTTTCCTCTGAAGACTTGTTGCTTACTTGTCTAATAAAAAATAAACGACATTTAGCTCTTAATTGTAGACCGTGAACAATAAAACGCCATGTTGTACATTCATGAAACGTTGAAACACAGAAACGTGAAAAACGCTATGCTTGCACGACAGCCACAGCTGAGGCCAGCTTGATCTTACTAGGGGCCTTAAGCAAGGATTTTTGAAGGAGGCCTACCATGCATTGAAGTGAAAAAAATAATAGTAATAATAATAATAATTGTTATAAAAACTAAGAAATATAAAAGCAAAGTAAGAGATTTTAGAGAGAGAAAGTCTATTGAACTCTTAAATCCAGATTAATACAAAACGGCAAGAGAATGGGGTACTTATAGGAAAATTTTCGTGTGCTACAGTAGCCGTAACTGCTACAATAACCGTAAATTGCTACAGTGATTTCGGCCGCCATTGCTACAGTAACCTTATCGAATTTGACTTTTCTATTTATGCTTATATCAGCACTTACTTGAGCATAAATATACAGATCTAATTTTGGACACTGATTCTTAGTGGACAAACACAATTGATTAGTCATAATACTCCCCCTTAGATGTCCACCATTTTATGATGCCTCATTAAAAACTTTAGCTAGAAAAAACCCATTGAGATAAAAACCATAGCGAAAGGAAAAATAGTACATCATTCTTATAAAAATGCTCCATGTTGCCTCGTTAAAAACTTTACTAGGAAAACCCTATATGATAAAACCATTGCAAGGGAAAAAGAGTACAACTGGTGTAGACTCCCCCTCAAGTTGACACTAGTTGTTCTTTACAACTCTCTTAGATTACGCATCCCGATATTGTGTCATGTAGTCTAAAAGTTGATGTGGGAAGTGCCTTTGTGAAAAGATCTGCAACATTGTCACTTAAGCGAGTGCACTAAGCATTAATATCTTTATTCTTCTTAAGCTCTTGGGTGAATGAAAAGAATTTTGAAGGTATGTGTTTCATTTTGTCACTTTTGATGTGTCCTTCCTTTATCTGAGTGACACATGTGTTGTTGTCTTCAAACAACACTGTTGGATCCTGATCAATTAGTAATCCACAAGTGGCTTGGATATGTTGAGTCATAGCTCTCAACCACACACATTCTCTACTCGCTTCATGGAGTGCAATGACTTTAGCATGATTTGATAAAGTAGCAACTAGCATTTGTTTTTGTGAACGCCAAGAAATCGTAGTACCTCCATATGTGAATACATATCCAATTTGAGATTTAGCTTTATATGGATCGGACAAATAACCTGTATCTACACAACCAATTAGTCTTTGTTTTGATCCTTGGGGATAAAATAAACCCAAGTCAATTGTTCCTCAAAGATAATGAAATATGTGCTTAATTCCATTCCAATGTCTCCGTGTAGGAGCTGAGCTAAATCTTGCTAATAAATTAACAGTGAAAGCAATATCTGCTCTTGTACAATTAGCAAGATACATAAGAGCTCTAATTGCACTTAGGTATGGTACTTTAGGACGAATAACCTCTTCATTATCTTCACAAGGACGGAATGAATCTGTTTCCACATTGAGTGATCTGTTGACCATTGGGGTACTTAAAGGATTTGCTTTGTCTATATTAAAGCGTTTTAAGACCTTTTCGATATAATTTAATTGATACAAAAGTATTCCACTTTGTAAATGCTCAATTTGTAGACCAAGACAATACTTGGTTTTTCCAAGATCTTTCATTTCAAATTCCTCCTCTAAGTATGTTACTATCTCAAGAATTTCTTTATGAGTTCCAATGATGTTAATCACATATCCAAATGTTGTTTTCTTAATAAAAATACATAGACAAATAGGATTATTTTCATATCCTTTCTTTAATAAGTATTCACTTAAACGATTATACTACATGTGTCTAGATTGCTTCAACTCATACAATGATTTTTGTAACTTGATCGAGTACATTTCTTTGGGTTTTGAACTTGATGCTTCATGCATTTTGAATCCCTCAGGAATTTTTATATAAATATCACTATCAAGTGATCCTTACAAGTATGCAGTAACAACATCCATAAGACACATTTCTAAATTTTCAGAAACTGCTAGGCTGATTAAATATCTAAATGTAATTGCATCAATTACTGGAGAATACGTTTCTTCATAATCCAAGTCTTTGTGAAAAACCTTTTGTAACAAGTTGAGCTTTGCACCTCACAATCTCATTTTTCTCATTTCATTTTCGCACAAAGACCCGTTTATATCTTACATGCCTCACAGCTTCAGGTGTGAGAACAATAGGTCCAAACACTTTACGCTTATTAAGCGAATTTAATTCAGCGTGTATTGATACATGCCACTGAGTAAGAAAATATTTCATTAATATCCTTAATTTTATTTCGATCCCATAATCCTCTTGTATTTACATAATCAATAGAGATCTCATGATTTTCTAAACCTTCTGGGTTTTGGTCAACATCAAGAGTCTCTTGATTTATCTTAATTTGTGTTTCATCTGGAACACATTCCTCCATATTGGGATCATCATGCTTTTTAGCTCCTTTTCTCTTTCGAGGAATTTTCTCTTTAGAACCGATTGGCCTACCACGCTTTAGGTGTGCTATAGACTCATGAGTGACTATATTTTTTATTTGTCCTTTTGGGACTTCAATTCGAGTAGGAGCATTAGCAGCTGGTATATGTGATTTCATCACTCGTTTCGTATCTGTGAATGCATTTAGAGTTTGGTTTGCTATATTTTGCAAGTGCATAATCTTTTGCACTTCTTACTCAGACGTTTTTGTGTAAGGGTCAAGATGCAATAGAGATGGTTCACGTCATGTAATTTCCTTTTCTAGATATTTCTTATCTCCCCCTAATGTCAGGAAAACTGCCTCATTAAAATGACAATCAACAAAACGTGTCGTAAAAACATATCTAGTTTGAGGCTCAAGATATCTAATGATGAAAGAGGATTCATACGTACCCTATATACATTCCTAGTCTTCTCTAGGGACCCATCTTTGTGTATTATGGAGGAGCAATTAGTACCTATATTGTACAACCAAAAATCCTTAGATGGAAAATATTTGGTCCTTAACCAAATGCTAGTTGTAATGGGGAGTATTTATGATAAGCACTTGGTCTGATGCGAATTAAGGCCGCAGCATGTAAAATTGCATGACCCGATACAAAAATAGGAAGTCTTGTTCTCATTATTAATGGTCTAGCAATAAGTTGGAGGTGCTTAATTAAGGATTCAGCCAAACCATTTTGTGTATGTACATGAGCAATAGGATGCTCAAGAATAATCCCAACTGACATACAATAATCATTGAAAGCTTGGGATGTAAATTTACCAACATTATCAAATCTAACTTTCTTGATTGTATAATCAGAAAATTGTGTTTGTAACCTAATTATTTGAGCTAGAAATCTCACAAATGCCACATTGTGAGTTGATAGTAAACAAACGTGTGACCATCTGCTAGAGGCACCTATTACTACCCTAAAATATCTGAATGGTCCACATGGTAGGTGAATAGGCCCACATATATCACCTTCAATACGTTCAAGAAACATAGGCAATTCATTATTAATTTTTACTAGTAATGGTTTCAAAATCAGTTTTCTAAGAGAACAAGCTGCACATGGACTTTTAATTGTTTGAAGGAACTTTTGGCCCTTCCATGAATGTCCATGTAAATTTTCAATAATTCTTTGCATCATTGATGAACCAAGATGACCTAAGCGATCATGCCATAAATTTAATATCTGAGGATCTCCCTTAACTAGTGCATGTGGTTCAATCACATTTAAATATATGTAATGCTGTCTCGAGGAAAGCTTTGATAGTTTTTCTAATATGTACCTCTTTCCAGAAATCTCATTAGTAATATACATATGTTTTTTATTATCTTTAGTCCCAAACTGAGTATCATATCCATGAAAATATATGTCATTAAAAGTCAACAAATTCCATTTGAATTTTGGTGAAAACAAAGCATCATTTATGAAAAACTTTGTTCTATTTGGCAACAAAAAGCTGGCTTTACCAATTCCTTCAATCAAGTCTGCAAGACCTGATATTGTATTTACAATTGCCTTTGTTGGTTTTAGTTCTGAGAAGTACCTTTTACTTTTAAGGATAGTGTGCGTTGTACCACTATCTGGTATACAAATGTCCCCATCATTAATATTGAAATTTGCTCCTTCATTAGTGCAATCCATATCAAGCTTCACATAAAATAGACATTTTAGTAAGAATAAAGTTTCAAACACATTATTTAAAGAACATTTTATTTAATGAAACGTAACATTAATACATCCAAAAACTACAAGTAAAATATAACATAGTTTTACATTTACTAACTAGTTGTCACCATGATCCTTGTCAATAAAATCATCAGTAAAATCCGAAGCATCATGGTGTATTGAATCATCTATAGGATCTACATGTTCAACAAAAATTACTTCATTTCCTTTCCGTATTAGGGATGCCTTATAAAGCTTTTATCGATGTTCTGGTGTTTGATAAACTCGGGACCAATACCCTTTGGTACCACATTTATAGCATGAATCTTCAGGATTCTTGGAAGAATTTTCCTGAACATTTTTTCCTTTATCATGTTTTCCTTCATTATGCTTCTTTTTGATCATGTGGTTTTGTGTGGGGTAAAAACTACCTTAACTGCGTCCCCAACCAAGGCTACGACCACGACCACGACCACGTCCACCTCCACAGCCACAACCATGATTTTGTCATCGTTCAAAATTTTCAATACTTGCAGCATTTGCTTTTGGAAATGCTACCGAATCTGTAGGACGAGACTGATGATTTTTTATCAAAAGCTCATTATTTTTCTTTGCTACCAAAGAGAAGAAATTAGTTCAGAATATTTCTTAAAAGCACGCAACCAGTATTATTGTTGTAAAATTATGTGGGATGCATGAAATGTGAAGTAAGTCTTTTCCAACATTTATTCATCAGTAATTTTCTCTCCACAAAAATTCAACTGCGAAACTATTTGAACATGGTAGAGTTATAATCCCTGACTTTTTTAAAGTCATGGAATCGTAAAGCGTTCTATTCATCACAAATTGTAGGAAGTATAACTTCTTTTTGATGGTTGAATCTTTCTTTAAGATCCTTCCATAATGCACTTGGATCTTTAATAGTGAGATATTCGCATTTCAAACCTTCATCAAGGTGTCTGCGAAGGAAAATCATCGCTTTTGCCTTATCCTGCGATGATGTGATATTGCCTTCTTTGATTGTCTCGAAGAGACCCATTGACTCAAGATGCATTTCTACATCAAGAATCCAAGGCATGTAATTTTTTTCAGTGATATCCAATGCAATGAATTCGAGCTTTGCAAGGTTTGACATGGTGATAACTACAAGAAATATAAAAGCGATTAGAAGCATGACTTTATTAATTCAAAGTATAAGTACTACAAATATTACGTGTTGTTAAAGTAAATAGCAATTATTAAAAGAGGGATAACTATAAACATTATTGCTAGGTGTAAATCTAAAATAAGAAGAATAATGATTTTAACAATAACAACAATGATAAGAAATATTGTAACTATGCTAAAAATTTTGTGAAAAATATAACAATAGATAATTTCTAGAGAGGAGATAAGATATTGAGTAAGATGAGAAGTGATATGTGAGAGTTAATAATTTACCCATTTACAAAACAAAGACTATGCGTTATTTAGTCGTTTTATTACTGTTGGAATAGTGTTACAGCCGTTGAAATAGTATAAAGACGATATTGCCCTTATTTGGGATTTTAAGAAAAATACAAAACCATAAATGGTAACAGTAGCATATAAACAAATACATAAACAATAACCAACTATAAAGTTTAAGAATAAACAATAGAGAGTTAAAAATATATATATATATATATATATGTGTGTGTGTGTGTGTGTGTGTGTGTGCAGAAATAATAATATGAACACGCTAATCTATTAAGTAAACCATTCGAATGGTGTAAATGAAAAATATGTATAATAGACATGCCAATCTACTCGGTAACCCTTTCGAAGGGTGTAAATACAAAATATGTATAATAGACATGCCAATCTACTCAATAAATCTTTCGAAGGGTGTAAATACAAAATATGCTTGAGAAATTTATAATAATTTTTTGTAATCATAGCACACTTATAATCAGGAAGCAGAGCCTCCACCTTATAGAGATGGTATTATACAAATATAAAAATAAGTGAAAGAAATAATATACCTTTGCCTTTACTTACGAGGGGTAAAGACTTCAGTTAGAACAAGAGCGTTCGTACTAATAACATGTTATAAAAACTAAGAAATACAAAAGCAAAGTAAAAGATTTTAGAAAGAGAAAATAAAGAGAGAAAGTCTATTGAACTCTTAAATCCAGATTTATACAAAATGGCAAGAGAATCGGGTATTTATAGGGAAATTTTCATGTGCTACAATAACTGCTACAGTAGCCGTAATTGCTACAATAACCGTAGACCGCTACAGTGATTTCGTCCACCATTGTTACAGTAACCCCTTTGGATTTGAGTTTTCTATTATATTGATATCAACGCTTACTTCAGCATGAATATACAAATCTAATTTTAAACACTGATTCTTCATGGACTGACACAATTGATTATTCAGAACAATAATTAATTTTTTATATTATTTGAAAATAACAAAACAATCTATTACATCTAAAGAAGGAAAACAAATAATAATTAAAATAAAATTAAAATAAAGTCAAAGTAATAGTATTATCATAAAAAAAAGAGTTCATTTTCTCTTTTAGTGCTTGTGAGATTTTTTTTCCTAAAACTCCTTTTTAAGAGTGAATCTAACTTTTTTTTTCTTTTTTTTATTTTTCTTGAGTTTGTTATATCCTGATCTATATTTTCTATTATACATATTTATTCATAAGACTTGACTTATATATATGCATCAAAACCAAATCAACACAATACAAAGCAATAAAAAAAATAAAATCAAATAGCTAATTAGTCAATTTAAAAAAGCAATAATCAACAAGAAGATTAAAATTGAATAAGAAATAGTTTACATGAAAACTTGAAAGAAAAATTAGAAAATAAAAGCACTACAGTCTAAAAAAAAGATTTTAGGGAACATGCATTTTTGTTTTAAGGAAAAAAAAAAGAGATATTGTACAAATACAAGAAAAAGATTGTCTTTTTCTTTTTATTGTCAAAAATAAAAGTTACCGGTCTATTAGTATAGCTTTAATAATTATTATTTTGACTATGCATTTTTATTTAATTATGCTTCTGAAACCCATGAATGCCGTTTTAGGAATTGCAACTTTTGTGAGATTTTTTTTTGGTTACGTTATCTATTAATCAGGGAGATATCCTAGATTTAGGGGATGATAGAGTCATGGGTTGCCAAAACATTCTGGCCTTATGTTTCCAAAAACAAAAAATAAAAAATAAAAAATCTAACTAATAGATAGGATATAACTTTAATTGTAACATCCAAAAATTTAATTTACAATTTATTAGGTGTAAATTCGATTAATTAATGTGTCAAATTAATGTTTGAGGTGTTAGAATTTATTTTGCATAAATAACATCCATTTGCATATTTAGAATACATTTTCATCACAATTTCAATTTTTGATAATATACCCACTATTTACATTACTTGCACTTATACCCCACATTTAACTTTTATTTCAAAACCACCCCCACGTTTTTCTTTTATTTAAAACCACCCCAACCTCCACTTTCTCACTTCCACCCGTGCACCCCCCTCCCAAGATCAAACATACCAGATTTTTTTTTTTTTAAGGTCTCTATACCTTGAGACCCCACTCCACCACTTAGAACCCCACATCCACTCACTCTTTTCCAATCTCTCCCCCTATGCTTTCTTCCTTTCCCTCTCTCATTTTGCTGCAGCAAACCAAACCAAAGACACACACAAAGGCAGCCAAAAGATCTCAGCAAACAATACACAGTTGAAGCAAAAATTTCAGCCAAGACTACCTAATAGTATAGCCAACCGAAAGCAAAGAAAACACACACCAAAGACAACCGAAACACCAAGGAAGGCACCCTTTCTTCTTGCCCAAAGACCAGCAAAGACTCTACCAAAAACGGAGCCCAGACTTAGGCCAAAAAGTCCAAAAAAGACAGCCCATATTCTTGTCCGAAAACTAGCAAAAACATCACCTCAACGGCTAGCCAACTTCAAGAGTTCAAGCTTGGTATTTAATCTAAAAATTTGGTGTTTTTCAAAGGAGTTTTGAGGTAGGTTTTCTCTGATTCAAACTTGGTTTTTAGTTTGTGTTTTCTTCGAAGTTTAATTCATGGTTTTCTCTTGAATTCCATGATTTCCTTTGATTCCTTAGAACCTGCTTTAGATTAGTAACTACATCCTTTAGCTTATATGCTTCCATTTTGCATGATTAGTAGAACTTTGGAAACCAACTAGTAAACTTATACTTCCACTCTAGTGTTGCTTGACTGATTCCTTATGCTTTCAAGAATCGCATAGTTGGAAACACAACTTGAAGTTTTCTTGATTGACTTAAATGTCAATGTTGACTGAATAGTTACTTTGATAGATTATGTCAGCTTGTTGACTCCTTTTTCCTTTCATAGTTTCTACTGAATTGTAAGTGGAGTTGTAGTTTCTACAAGGCTTTGCTTTCTACCCTGGGAGTTTGCTTTTTTCCTTTTCCTACCCCTCAGGTCTTATGCCTACTTTTTTTTTATAATCGGATGAGACTTGAGACGTTCGTAGCTGCTTGAAGGGAAAATCGCTAGACATATTAAGGTCTTGGTATAGCTTGCCATATCTACTTGGAGTAGGCATAACTCGGAGGCCTGCATCAACCTGGAGGTTGGCACAGACTTGTCTGGTCAATATCAGCTAGTTGCGAGAGAGGTGTTCCTATGACTTTGACTTGCATGCTTGCTACCCTATTGGAGAACACTTTGCACAAGGGATATAGTAGGCAAGGAGGCCCTTCATATGTCGGGATTGACTAGATCTCGGGGTATGCCACTGGTTTATGGAGGACCCTTCGTTAGCATAGCCATTTTCAACAATTCAGTTCAATGTAAGTCTTGCATATTTTCAGCTACTAAATTCAAATTTCAAGTTAGATTAGTTAGGATTTGACCCAAGGGTTAAGAGGATGTATCTAAACATTTCTCATACCTAGGCTTTACTTATTAAGGAGGTCGACTTGTGACATCTGAGTAAATGCTTCAACGTGAGAGAAAAACTTAAGTTAAAACACAAGTGAAAAACTAAGGCCCCGTTTTTTTTTTTCTTTTTTTGTTCTCAAAATTTTTAGAAATGTTTTTGCATATTTTTTGAGGCAAAAATTTTAAAAACACTCTCAATACAATTCCTAAAAAATTCATATTTTTCAAAACAAAAACATTTTCACTTATTTTGAAAACAATACCAAATGGTCCCTAAGTGTTTTAGACTCAATTACCTTTCTCTAATCCATGTGTTGCCTTAGTGCATTCATCCCAATCCAAAAAACATGAGGAGGAGGCATTTGTAGATTGAAGGCTCAGAGTACATCAGTTGGATAGAGGCAAGCAAAGGTGGCTTGGAGTAGAACAAGGAGTTTGAGGGAGTGCGAATTGTAGAAAGAGTATCATGAGTTTCAAGTTGAAGGCTCAGAGTACATTAGTTGAAGGCTTAGTGCATTCATCCCAATCCAAAAAACATGAGGAGGAGGCATTTGTAGATTAAAGGCTGAGAGAACGTCAGTTGGATAGAGGCAAGCAAAGGTGGCTTGGAGTAGAACAAGGAGTCTAAAGGAGTGCGAGCTGTAGAAAAAGTATCGTGAGTTTCAAGTTGGTGTAGATTCTATGTATTCTTATAATTCTATTTCTTATAACCATAATTTGGAATAGTAAATCATTCTTTTTTTTGGTGTAATTATCACCTGTAGTTTTTTCCCGCAAGGGTTTTTGGTCACGTTAAAGAACTATATCGTTGTGTTCATTATTTTTAATTTCCACAATTCTTATTTGCACAGTTTTTAGATTTGGTTTTTGCTTACACAGGGTACCATTAACTTCTGTGTGCACATAACATTTTTTTAACTATCTATCAGGTCTTACATCTTTTGTTCGCTGCAACAATGGAAAACAAGAGAGGTTGAGTTGTATATGAGCTATCTAATATGATGGCAGGTCTAAAAAGTCTGATTTTTTATAGATAATTATGTTGGATGCCATTTATTTGAGGAGTCGATTGATTTATGCCAAGCCCAACAAAATTATTTGATAAAATATCACATGGTAGATTAAAAAATAAATTTAAAAGACAAATGCATCCTTATTAGGTTTTTTTCTCTCTCCCTTACTCCCCCTCTTTTTCTTGCCTCATTCCTCTAGCCGCCCTTCTTTTTTCCTCTATGCTTAACATTGCAGCATTGGGAAACAACGTCGGCTAGCCCATCAGGAGCCGCACAACGACCACAGCCGACTTCGAGAGTTGCATGACAACCACGGCCGACTTTGGAAGCCACCTTCGAGAGCCGCACGACAAGCACAAACTAGCCGAAGCCGCCTTCAGGAGCTACGGCATAAGCATAGACCAGTTGGAGCTAACTTCGAGAGCCACGCGATGACTTCGAGAGACACGCAATGAGCGTGAACCAATCGAAGCCGCGTGATGAGCATGGTGACTTCAGTAGTGATGCAAGAACGAGCTGGCTAAGCCCACCAATTTTATGAGCCGGGTTGGGCCGGCCCATATTAAAATTACCTTGGCCTTGCCCGACCCACAGGCCAATTTCATATGGGCTGTGCCAGGCCATGCCGTTGGCCTTAAATGGGCCGGCCTATGTTGGCCCATCATGAGTTTAAATGGGCCAACCCGTCTAAGCATGTAATTTTTAATTTTTTAATTTTTAATTTTTATTTTTGAATTTTTAAACAAGTTAACAAATATAAAAGTTTGAATAGTCAAGAGAAATATAAAAAGGGATATTTTATTTACGATTGCCTCATTAAAAATCTTTCCAAGGAAAACTCAGTGGGACAAAACCTTGGTAAGAAAAAAAGAGTGCAATCGGGATAATTATACATAAAATGTTTACATAATTACTAAAAACAAAAAAAAACATAAAAAATATTGTTCATTGTAAGCCGGAATGAGCCAGCCTATTATGGGCCTAAACGGGCCGACCTGGCCCAAGGCTAGCTTGGCCCAGCCATGATTTTTCATGGGCCGTGTCGGGCTAGCCCATGGGCCGACATATATTAGCTCAGTCCAGCCCACCAATATTTATGGGCCGGGCCGGGCCGAGCCGTAAACAGTGTGGCCCGGCCCATCACTGTAGCAAGACGGGCCTGGGCAGGCCCACAGGCCTTGGCCTATTGTTGCATCTCTAGACTTCAAGAGCCACCTCTAGGAGCGGTGCAATAGGCACAGACCAGTCGAAGCTGCCTTCTAAAGTCGCGCGATGACATAATGACTTCAGAAACTGCCTTTAAGAGCTCCATTGCTCTCTCCCCCTTGCTCCTCTCTCTCTTTGAAGACGCCTTGTGCAGTGTGAAACTAGCCGTCACGACTAGATCGGATCTGATCTCAGCACCACCGTGACTTGATGGAGACAACAAAGTCTCCGATTACTGTGCATACTATTGAAGGAGAATTCTTGTTTTTACTGATCAGCCATTGTTTTTTTTTTTTTTTTGAAAGAGATATTGAGAGTATATTTGGAATTTTAAATGTAATGTGATGATTGGGTTGTGGCATTCTCTGCAAAATAATTTCTTTTATGTGGCATAAATCAATCTAGACTTTCAGTTTGCCGTATTTTTGTAAAGACCTTGATTTTTTTTTTATTTTTTTTGGAGAGTGAGATTAAGCCTATAAAGGCTACCTCTGTGGGGCAATGCATTGGACTCAGTGGCAACTTCGCATTTAAAAGGTAACATAATG